>JBAMJV010003411.1:0-38710 GCA_037951105.1 Echinarachnius parma
GTAGTTTGTTATGTTACTGTGCAGGTTTTGGTTACTAAAGTTCAGCTGAATAGTTCTAAGTTCTGGAGTGAATCAGGTATAATTAAACGATTTAGTAAGAAGGCCGTTTTCATTCAAGAAACATCAGTTGATACAACGGATGGCGTCCTCTAGACACCTACAAGTTTCAATCTTGGTACTTGGTACTTGGTAGTTTATTCCTCCAAAACACTCCATAGGAGTTTTAACTGGAGGTGGGTCCGAGAGAGTGGTTAGCCCCTAAGGACAGAAGGGTCCTTAGCAAGCGCATTCTGGAATGTATGAAGTGAGGGCTGGTTTACTGTAGATTGAAGTAGCTTATTCCATTCAGTGGTTGTACGGACGAAAAATGAATTTGCGAACGCCTCAGAGTTTGTGTGTTGCTGTTGATACTGTAGAGAATGGCCCCTTCGGTTTCTGTCTATTTTGGGTTGAATGAAGTCCTCATGTTTGATGTCCAGGTTTCCGGTCAGCATCTTTTGAAAGCAGGTTAGGCGATGACATTTCCTTCTGTCTTGAAGCGCAGTCCACTTAAGCTCTTTAAGAATGGCAGTGATGCTTGTATTTTCCCCGTATGTGTTGGACACAAATCTTGCTGCCCTATTTTGCACTCTTTCTATGCTATTTATGTTCTTCTGTGTGTATGGGTCCCATGAAGCAGAAATATATTCTAGATGAGGTCTCACTAATGTCATGTACAGCTTTTCCTTGACATGCGGTGTACAGTGGTGGAAATTTCTTCTGATGAAGTTCAACACCCTCGTTGCCTTGAAGGTTGCATGTGCGGTCTGCTTGTTCCATCGGAGATCATGTTGAATTTGGACTCCTAGGTACTGGATGTCCTTCTTCTCCTCAAGGTCAACTCCCATCAATGTATACTTTGTAGGTTCTTCCTGCCTCCTACGAGAAATCTTCACATTCTTGCATTTAGATGGATTGAATCTCATGCCCCAGGTTTGTGCCCAGTCAACCAGTTTGTCTAAGTCCTCTTGCAGTTGGAGTTGGTCCTCAGCAGACGTGATGGTGTTGTAGACGAGGCAATCATCAGCAAATAAGCGGACCGTGCTGGATATGTTCTCATGTATGTCATTTATAAATATGAGGAAGAGATGAGGGCCTAAGACTGTACCCTGAGGGGTGCCACTTAACACAGGTTTCCAGTCGGATGCAGTTCCATTTACCATCACACGCTGAGAGCGATTGGTTAGAAATGATTTTATCCAGTCCCTTGTCTTGTTCCGGATTCCATAATGACCTAGCTTAAGAAGCAGCCTCTTGTGTGGAATGACATCGAAAGCTTTTGAAAAGTCAAGCACTCCTACGTCTGTGGGAATTTTGTTGTCTATATTTTGCAGGAGATCATGAGTAGTGAGAATAAGTTGAGTATCACATGATCTCTTCTTCCGAAAGGCATGCTGGTTGTCAGCTATGATGTTAAACTTGCTCAAATGCCTCATCATCTGGCTGTCCACAATATGCTCCAGCAGCTTGCAGCACGTACATGTGAGTGATACCGGTCTGTAGTTTGCTGGATCTGTGGTTGCACCTTTCTTGTAGATAGGACTGATGTTGGCTCGCCTCCAATCAAGTGGCAGTTCCCCAGACGTCATTATCAAAAATTGAGAATGTGGTGTTTGGTGATTTGGAGAGATAATCAAATCAATTAAAACAATAGGGCCTACTGTTATATTTTCGAAAATATGTAGCATTTTATAAATATTGTCTTCACATTTCAAAAATAATGATATATAATTGATATTCTAGCTGTTTCTGAACCAATTTTGAGCAGCAAAGTTGATTTTCGCTAATGATATTCGTCAGGTGATATGAATAATATCAGAATAATATACTGTTGATTTTGTTTTTAAAATCGCGCGGTTTTTCAAATATTACACTAAGTTTTTTATTCATTACTTCAAATGATTAAATGGAGAGATAATCAAAATCAATTAAAGCAATATTGTAAAACATATTTTCGAAATGTGTAGCATTATAAATGTTGTCTTAAATGATCAAAATAATAGTGGTCGGACTGATTGGGGGGGGGGGGGGGGGGGGCACACCTTATGTATTTCTTTATTTTCCCCAAAAATGTCCTCTTATGTTTGTTATTGGGGGGGGGGGGGGGCACACCTTATGTATTTCTTTATTTTTCCCCAAAATGTCATCTTATGTTTGTTATTGTTTTTTCCAAAAATATGGGGGGGGGGGGGGGGGGGGGGGGCACGTGCCCCCGTCGCTACGCCACTGTGTTTCTGAACCGATTTTGATCAAACAAAGTTGAATTCAGTCGTCTTTAAAATCATTACCTCATAAATTGTATTTTTCTTAAAGTGCCTTCTAAACCCAAACTGTACTAATCCCTAGCGTATTTGGATATAACAAACAAACTAAAGGCCCATTTATTGCCAAGATGGAGGGGGCGCGGCGGGGGTGCAAGGGCACAGAAATACAAAGGGGGTTACAAAACTCCACCCCTTGCCAGGCAGCGCGCACGTTTTAAAATGCGCGCCACTGATTAGGCGCGCGGTTTTTGAACACATGAGAAAAGTTTGCAATTCCTTCTTCACAAAAACTTTTCTTCACTCTTCCGTGTGATTTTTCCTCTCTAAATTAAAAGCGGGAAGCAAAAGAGCAGACCACACGCCCCAAGTTGTGAATAATGAACCATCTAACGGGACCGTCCAATTCCTTCACTAATCCGATGAATGTGTTTGCATCCAACCCGTTTGGTTACCTCCTCCGGATGGGGGAGCGGGAAGGAGACAGATACCGGCTGTCAACGGACGGCACGAGCCTGGACGGCTCCACCATATCCGACCTCCAGGTAAAAAAATCAAGATGATGATGATTATGATGATGGTGATGGTTCAGTCATGATGGTAAAGATGAAGATGATGATGTCGATGATGATCATGGTGATGAACTGATGATGACGAAGGTGATGAAAGTGATGAAGGTGGTGATGACGATTCGTGATGGTGAAATGGTGATTACTTTGATGACGGTGATAAAGATCATCAAAATGGTGGTGACTGGTGGTGATGATGATAATGGTAATGATGGTGATGTTTAGGATAGTAAATATGATGATAATGATGACGATGTCTTTTTATGTTGATGATTATGATAACGAGGATGATTATTGCTGATGATGGTAGTAATTAATGGTGTTGATTTTGATAATGATGGCTAGCTATCGGTTGACGAGGATGTTGATGATGATGATGATTGGTGATGCACTGATGATGGTCATGATCAAATGATAATGAAACATGGTAGGCCTAGTGTTGTAATTAGGATGGAAAACATACAACAATGAACATTATGATGTTGATGATGGTCATTGATGAAAGAAAGCTGATGACGAGTACAAAATTTTGATAATTGATGGTGATTTATGGTGATGATATATGATGATGACGGTAACTTTTGGTAATGATGAAAATACATTGTAGTTTGCTTTTGCTGCTGATTATGGAAATGATGATGATCCTGGAAATGGATACGATCATTTTTATGATGAGTCTGATGAAAATGATAATGAATCTGATATAGAGCATGACATAGATATAGTCCGAAAAATCAGCTAATGTTTCGAGGGTTCTTTCACGATTTTCAACTATTGGTGGATAGTATGACGTCATTATATTAAAAGAGACCCATATCTAGTTGGATTTTGCTGACTAGACAGATGATTGGTAGGCTATTTATTGGAAGTTTGTCTCTCTCTATTTATTTAGTTTCTTTGAGAAAAGGATCAAATTGGTTGAAAGTCCCACTTTTCGATTCTATTTGGATTTGTAAAATCTTGTTTTTTTTGTAAAGGTGCGCATGATGTTGTGGGAGGTAGAAGCCTACATGAGCGGTCTCCACTTGGACAAGACTGGGGGGAATAGCGTCAATAACCTTGGTGACAACGGATTCGACCAGGGTACCGACGTCGATGGCCATACGGTATGAGTGGCGTTTTGTATATGAAATGGTTGACATACATATATATAGTTCTCTTTGAGATAAGAGGATTAAGGAATAAAATAAGAAAAACGAGAGACAAATTGGAGGTCGGGGTTTGTCATAAGGGAGTGACCTGTGTCAAATATCACACAGTATATCGTTATTATTACCTCAATAAAGTACTGATCTTTATCTATAGATGATTTATTCTCAGCTCATAAGTACAGTGAGTGATTATTGTAAAGTGTTACACGTTGTATTTCTTTATAATTAACCCCCCCCCCCCCCTTCAACAGAATGATTGAAATATGATTAATCTTCTTTTCATAAGGAAGCAACTTGTGTCAAATGTCACAATCTGTAGCATTTATCATACAGTGGAACCTCTTTATAACGAGGTACCTCATATAGCAAGGTAATGGTCAAGGTTCTATGTATTTCATTTCTTTTAATTCACCTTTTGAAAGCCCCGATACAACTAGATGTCAGATAAAACAAGGTAAATTCAATAGGGCAAAGGTGCTTGTTATAATGAGGTTTCACTGTAATTCGTTTCCCCAATAAAACATTGAACTCTATAAATGATTTGTCCTCATCGTTATTTACTATTCCAATTCACAATCACAGCCGGCTAATCTGATACCTTTTGCAAGCTTGCTTTCTGGCGGCAACGACAAGCCCGACGATTACTTCAAGAAACGCCCAACGAAGAAGCTCAAACTTGAGCGCATGTGCAGAGAACTGGAGCATGTGACATCGGGAAGAGTTATGGAGCAGCTTCGACAGTGCGTCCTGGCGGCAGAGCCACCACTTCGGCCGGATCGGATTGCCGATTTATTCCGACAGATTCTCTCCGATGCTCTGAAGGAGCAGGACGCCAATCAGGCGGATCCTCGAAACGCCAATAAGATGAGCGCCGAGTACATCACCGGTCGACTCTCGCAAGCCCTCGGGAGTGTCAGCACGTTCTTTGCCTCGCATTCCAGCAAGGTCGCGCCCGTCATCGACTTCATCCTCGGCAAAGATGACGAGGACGACGATGACGAATTACATATTCAGCATTCCCGGGTCACTCAGCCTCAGGCCTCAAGCGAAAACATGCATCCTTTCGAGGTACCGTCATCAAATGTGGATGACCGAACTGGTGGCAGGAGGATTCATCAGCAAGGTAGCGCACCGCCGGCGACGCAATCTTGCGCCATGCTCCACGTCACAGATGAAACTCACACTTCCCAACCACCCAGCGGTGAGTTTGTTTCAGTGCCGCTCGACACCGGGCTGCAAACAACAATTAGAAACAACACATCTTCTGCAACAGGAGCAGCCTTTTGCAGCAACGTCAACAACTGTGCCAACACCGTTGACTCATACGGCTTTGCACGCACGGACATCAACAACAACCGTGCACACACTGGCAACGCGAGCGGTTTTAGGGATGCTGAAGAAGATGCAAGTAACCACAGGGTCAAAGTCAAATCGAAACGGGCCAGAAAACCAAAGCGGGGCCTCATCATCGGCCCTCCTCTGGAAATTGAAGATGTGTCTTTAGACGTTGAGGTATAACCAAAGGCCTATATTTCAGGTTAAACTTTCTAAAGCTGACAGAAAATTTGAGGGACCAAATGTGACCGGCTATAGCAAAACCTGTCACTTGTCGGTAAAAATCAAAATGTAGATTTTCATACCATTTGAAAGGCCTTATCACAAGCTTTCATGTCATGCTTTGTTCTAACAAATCGGTCAATAATTGGTGAAGATAATTATGATTGTTTCAATTTTACAATCATAAGACTTTTACACACAATATGTCAACTTAAAATGCCAATTTCTTCAAAACATGAATTACCGACAAGTGCAGGGTCTTGCTATAGCCAGTCGCAAACGCTAACGAGAAATAATTCAAGTCCATTTGTTATGACCAACTCGTACAAAACATGAAGGATACCTTGGATCTCCCATATCTTCCAATGTCTACTGAATTTCAAAATTGATTATCATGGCATTTTCACTCTCATTTACTTTGCAATTATCCATCCCAATCTTGCAAGCCCCGAATCCTTTGTAATTAATACAACACTAATATATGTACTTTCAATTAGGCGACACAATGGCAATGCAGTAGTCAAAATTAAAATGTGCTAATATGGTGAATTGTTTATTTTTGCAGTGATCAGTTTGTAACAATAAAAAGGTATAAAATATTGATATAATTTCAGGGCACCTTTACAGAAAGAGTTGCTATTAATATGAACATTGTAATTAATTGCAAGTCTGATCATTACAATCGATGGCAAATCTTTCTGCAACAGGCCCAGATCTAACCATTTGACAAAAAAAGATTCATAAAAAAAAATCACTGTCTTAAATTTAAGAAAATACATGGTTAATCATAGTTTATTTTCTTGATGAAGGAAGTGGAGTGAACATTTGTAAAACATGGTAAACAATTTATGACTAAAAAGTACAAAATAAAAATGATGGTGATCACATCATCTTTGGACTTTGGAGCCATATGATCTGAATAGTACTATAAGACTGCATGCTTGTGTAAAAAATATGCCTTGGATAGTTCCAATAAAAGTTCAAATTTGTAAACATTATATCTTAATTATCATTTTGTTCTAACAATGTCAAATGCGTGTTTGAAAATAAATACACATCAAGTATGATGATCATGTTGTGCTCTTGATTTTGGAGACAAATAAAACATGTCAGTATGAGTTGTTCAGCTTCAGTGTCTGATAGCACTTTTAAAAAGTGTTTGCATGCATGATCAGTACATTTATAATCCAGCACTAGTAATAATAATAATAGACATTTATATAGCGCATATTGAAAAAACAATGAATGTCAATTACAAGTAAATTGAAAGAGAAAAGAGTGCGGCATGCAATAAGCAATGACTATATAACATTTTTACTTCAACAGCTATATAATTATATGGATTTATGATTTAAATTAAAAAATCAATGAGTCGATCTACACAAAGATGTTGAATTATGTGCCATGATTTCACATTCAGAGGACGGCCAAGAATGATTCATATTAAGAACGACATTAAGACATATATCTTCTTGAGTAATTCAATTTGGTAGTGTAAATCTTCAAACACACACTTCAAAGACAGTCCTTGACAGAAATGTGTAGGGTCATATGCCATGATTTGCCATTTATTAACACATAACACCATTGGATTATAAGAGCATTATTTGTGGACATCTGCAATAAAATCAATGTAAACATTAAAGCACATTTGTACAGTTGTAATTCCGCTTTTTATATTCAAATTTCCCCCAAATATGCACTCTCTGTTGGAATGCAAGCTGTTTTGTGATGCGCCCCCAAGGCCCCAAAATCCATCCAATGGTGCTGAATTCACTTTGAAAAATTGGGTATTGGAAAAATCGGGGAAATTCAAATGGAATGTGATATCGAATGCACAATTGCGCCGATATTGCAGCACTACAAACAACTGATTTGCATATGTGGCATGGCTAGCATTCTTTATTACCTATGCCTATGGTCATCAAGTACAGTTCAAACCTAAACAATGTTGTGTACCTTCTTAACTCCCCAGGGAGCATTCTAGCCATATGCTGCCAATGGTGCACAAGGCTATAATGAAACTCCGACCATGGTACCCATTTCTACTCCAGATCAGGGGGGTGTTTCTCAAAGATCCTAAGTTGATCTTAGCACTAAGATGGTCTTAAATATTATGGAAAGCCATTAGTGACTTGAAACAGTTTTATAAAAGTTATGTTGAAATGCATAAAATGTTGATTCAAATCATATATATTTTCTAATTATCAAAGAGATTCATAATCTTCACAAAAAAATTCATGAAATCTCTTTGATAATTAGAAAATATATATGATTTGAATCAACATTTTATGCATTTCAACATAACTTTTACAAAAAAGTTTCAAGACATAATGGCTTTCCATAATATTTAAGACCATCTTAGTGCTAAGATCAACTTAGGATCTCTGTGAAACACCCCCTGATGTCCTGCTCAAGTCTGATAACATTTGTGAATATATTTCAGATGCCATTGAGGAGCTCTCCGCAGTATGCAGTGATCATCTTGATCTTCTTGTTGCATAGATTTTAAATGTCATGTTCAAGTCACATATTTTGAGAAAATGTTCATGAAAATACTTCAGATGCAATTGTCCTATTTGACCTGCTGAGAAGAGAGGGGCAATGTCTTGTGCAAGTCAAATATTTTCAGAAAATGTTCATAATGAATATTGTTCAGATGGCATTGACTAGCTCTCCGTAGTAGGCAGTGATGGCCTTGATCTTCTTGAGGAAGTTCTGCCTTACATCTATCCCCATGTCTTGCTGAACTTGGATATTCCCAGAAAATGTGTGTAAAGATTATTTATATGCGACTCTCCCCTAGTCATACTCCTTTGAAGAGAGCAATCTACCAAAAAAATACACGGGGGCGACGGGCGATTCGCCCCCGAAACCTTTGAAATCGCCCCCGTGAGCCACGGCACGGGGGCGAAAAAAATTGGCAGCAATGCAAATTAAATGTCTTGCTCAAGTTACATGATGCTCAGATAATGTGCACAAAGATTTTTCAGATGCCACTGACAAGCTCCCGTAGTATGCGGTGATGGTCTTGATCTTCTTGTTGACGAAGTTCTGCTCTATCTCCATGGGCCCTCCAGGGACCTTCAGGGAAGCCAACTGTTGAAATAAAAACAGGAACAAAATCAACAAATCAGAGATTAAAAAAATACACAGGGGCTCTGGGTGATTTTAGCCCCCGAAATGCCTAAAGAAAGACCTACAATTGTACTATAGCCCAGCAAAATTGCACCGAGAGTTCAATTTAAAACTAATATTAGAGTGCTATTTTCATGCATACATAAATAAATAACTTCCAATCTCATTCAATAATTATTTTTTTTATAATAATATAATTCATTCATATCCAACTCGTATTTCCGGGAATTTCCACTTGATTAATCCCAAGTTATTAATTACACATAAATCGATTAGACATCACGGCCCCGATTTATGGAATAATTTACCGAATATAATCAAATCATGCCTGACCCTCTATTCATTTAAAGCAACATTAAAGCGTCACCTTGTATCACTATACAGAGTCGTAACTCACTAAACATTGTCTCTTATATATAAATGTAAAAATATTTATTTTATTTTTTAGTTAAAGGCCAAGTTGAGTTTTGGTAATTTCCAAAGTGCCCCCCCCCCCCCCCCCCCCCCAACATCGATTGTAACGGATTTGGTTGATTTCAATTCCATATGAAAGATCATCGAAAAAAACATGGGAAATAATAATAATTTCCATTCAAATGCTCTAATTGTTGTGAAATTTGCTTTCAAAATATCATATAAAAGTGGTTGACGCCCGGGTATCACTTTTTAGAACCGCTAGTGCGAGGCACTAGCGTTCTATGTTCTCCTAATAAAAGACTGAAACCAAATATTTGTGTGCACGCTAATTGTGCTTAAAACTATACATATGATACGGTACTTACCAGCAATTTACTCTCCAATATGTGATCCAACTACCGGGTGGATTAAGATTATGATTTTTCCTTCCATTCCGCAAAAAATCAGTGATATATGCGCCTCATGGACCAGTCTCTCCGTGTGTTAGCGCGACTGTGAACGAAAGGCGAACGAATGCGAATGGGGCTTGCGAGTTGCGTCAACGGCAGTGTAGAGTCATACTTCTATGGTTGCGATACATAATATACACGTACTACTGTATAGTATTACCGCACACAGTGACTGCACTACAGTCCCGTATTACCGCACACTGCACTATACAGTCCCGTATTAGGACCTACAACGCTAGTGCTTCGCGCCGAGTTAATTTGACACTTCGAGTTGTAACGGCTCTTTTTGAATGATAACAGGGGTTTTACTTTGTCGTTTGTAATTGTGTATACTTTTCGAGCATGGTGAAGTTATAACTATTAGTTTGTATCGTAATCGTGCAGGTTTTGGTTACTAAAGTTAAGTTTGACCAATACTCAACTATCCCTTTAAACCCCAAACTTATTATAACCGGAATTCTATTTGATTGAACTTCCACTTGCACATGCACTTGCACAGCACCCATCTGATCAAAGTCATGCATATATACTACACAAAAGCATTAGTTTGTGTCGCTGATTGTCCCTATGAGGCCGCAATCGATTTCAAGCTTACAGCTCATCATGGCGGTCTCCTGCGTTTATGTGCTTTATTTATTACTTCAAATTGATAATTATTTGTTGTACTTTTCTTTATGTATAATTATCACTTGTAATTATATTGTTAATATTTGAAATACATTTTGTACAATTATGATTATGTATTGTTTTGAAAAATGCAGAAATAAAACAAACAAACAAACAAACAAACAAACAAATGCATGCGAGCTTGAAATGTTGCCCCAAAATAAATTTAAATTTTTTCCTTGAATAATAGTAATTCAATTAAATATAAATTGCAATAATGAAATTTGAAAAAAAATCACAAATGTATTTTATCTTCAATCATTATGACCTTGCAATACCCTATTGTATTTAATGATGAGAGATTGAATGGTCAATACCATGACACGGTAACAAAATCAGCACAAGCAATTATCTTTATACAATTTAGACAACACTATAACGTCAGAATAAAAACGGGGGTTATCTAAATCACCAGAATTGACAGAGATAAGGATTCCTACCTGCACCATATTTGCATTCCTTGGTGCAAAGAATCCTATGTTCTCTGTGACGCAGCGGGCTTTCTCAAACATGGCTGAAGTGTGGATGATAGTTAAGGAACTATTTGTCTGCATGACTACCACCACCACCATCTCAACCACCATCACCATCACCAACATCGATCCTTATCATCACCATCATTATCATGATCATGATCATCATCATCATCATCACCACCAACACCATGATGAGAGTTAAGGAATTATAAATCATCATGTTTGCCATCATCATCGCCATCACCAAAACATAATCATCATTATCATTTATTACCATTATCATCATCATCACAACAGCTACCACAATCATTCATCATCATCATTATCACCATCATAATCTTCTTCATTTTTGCCTTCATCATCATCATCATCATCATCATCATCATCATTGTCATCGTCACCACCACCTCCATCACAAACACTACCACCACTATCATCATAACAATAATTATTGATGCAAAGGATATGTATTGATGTCCATCATGGTGAAGATGTCAAAGACCTCTGCCTGGAGGTACTTGGGGCCTCCCCATGGAGGACTAAGGAACATGACATCTGCCTTCAGGTCAGGGGCTATCTGGAAGAAATCACCAATGATGAACTCAATCTTATCCGCAACGCCGTACACGGCCGCGTTATGCTTGGCGATCTCAATCTTGGCAGGATTGATGTCTACAGCAATCACTAATTAAAATAAAAAAAAAAAAAAAAACAGAAGAATTATTTAAAATCCAGTAAATTGTTTTTATCAAAACTAACACTACAACACGTATTTACTTAAAGTGATCCATTCACTTTGTAAATTTCAACCAAAATCACTTGGAGCTTTTTATACTACTCTTGTACGTTGTTGCATGGCTCATAGAAGAATGAAATGGGTTTAGATTTGTAGAATGTCTCCATAGTTATGGAGATATACATAGTTGAATAGAAAATTATGGAATGCTTTCCATTGCATCCCCTAGCCCCTCCCATTATGCATAGAGGAATTATAGAGGTGTATAGGTATCCAAAAATAAAGTTGTACAATGATTTACGGAGCTCTCACAGGTGAAAGCAAACTGGATGGCATTTCCACCTACTCCACAAAAGGCATCAATAATGCAGTCACACCGACATCTCTCGACCTGATGGGGGAGTGAAGGGTGGGTGGGGGGGGGGGGGGGGGGGGCTGAGTTGCATCCCCTCGCCCCCTCCCATTATATGTATTGAGGTGTATCCCAGAATAAAGTTTAACAATGATTTACCTCTCTCACAGGTGAACGCAAACTGGATGGCATTTCCACCTACTCCACAAAAGCCATCAATGATGCAGTCACACCGACATCTCTCGGCATGATGTTTAGCTATACGCTCCGGGGTCACAGAATACCAACCCTCTGAAAAAAAAACAAAAAAAAAACAAACCAGTAATATATGAGCAAGTAGGAATAACTCAGTGCCCATAGGTAATTTGGAACTATATAAGGGAATTTCATAAGCTTTGGAGAAAATGCATTATTAAACATGTTAAATGTATATCAAAATCATTCAAATCGACATCGTGAGAATTTAAACCATTTTTTGCCACCCTGAAATTGGCTCAAACTGCCAAACTAACATAACTCTGACTATATAGTGCAGAGAAAAAATACACACGAGCTTTAATATGGCAATTTCAGGCCCTGCATGAAATACCAACAACTAAAAAGAGCCCCAAAAATCATAAAAGAGCACCCGTACATTTTCATAGAATTTAATGCAAATTTGCAAAACCATTTTAAGAGTGCTGTTTTCATGCAAACTTGAAAAGTAGCTTCTGAAAAATTAATTTTTAATTTTGTCCCTGCTCTAGTGATACACATGCACTGCACTGACCTACATCCATCTTGATCCCCTCGTCAAACTGTGAGAAGAGGTGGTAGCGCTGTGCATAGTACTTGTCTACGTTGTGCTCGTCTACGTCTGCGTCCTTCCCAGATCCCCTCTGGCTTCCTCCTAGCGGTCTCATCATCTGTTGCTGCTGTTTCATATGTTGCTGCTGTGTCATCTCTTGATGTTGTATCATCTGTTGCAGCTGTTCCATAAGTTGCAGCTGTTTCATATGTTGCAGCAGCTGTTGCAGCCAGCCATTGCAGCTGTTGCAGCAGTTGTTGCAGCTGTTGCTGCTGTTGCAGCTGTTGCAGCTGTTTGCTGCTGGTTCCAGCTGTTGCTGTTGTATCATCTGTTGCAGCTGTTGTATCATCTGTTGCTGCTGTTCTCATCTGTTGTTGCTGTTTCATCTGTTGCAGCAGCTGTTGCAGCTGTTGCAGCCGTTGCCAGCTGTTGCAGCAGTTGTTGCAGCTGTTGCAGCTGTTGCTGCTGTTGCAGCTGTTGCTGCTGTTGCAGCTGTTGCTGCTGTTGCAGCTGTTGCTTGCAACAGCAGCTGTTTCTGCTGTAACATCTGTTGCAGCTGTTCCATCTGTTGCTGCTGTTTCATCTGTTGTTGCTGTTTCATCTGTTGCTGCTGTTTCACCTGTTGCTGCTGGTTTCATTTGTTGCTGCTGTTCCATATGTTGCAGCTGTTTCATATGTTTGCAGCTGTTCCGCTGTTTCAGCTGAACTTGCTGCTGTTCCAGCTGTTGCTGCTGTTCCATCTGTTGCTGCTGTTTCATCTCCCAGGTCGAAAAAACAGTTGGAAACCAGTTGCCAACTGGTACCAGTTGGAACTGGTGTCAGTTGGTACACTGGAATCAACTGGAACCAGTAAAGAATCCCGGGGGGGGGGGGGGCACTCGAATTATTTTTTGACGGGGGTGTGCCTCACGGAACTCTGAAATGGGGGTCTGAAGAGCCGACTACAAGCACAAAATATAGGGTCTTTGGAGCTACAAAAACCCTGAAACGGGAGTTAAGGGGTCTAAGGAGCAGACTTAAAACTACAAAATACATAGAGTTTGGAGCTACCAAAGACCTACGGAAACCCTCAAAAAGGCTCAAATGGCTGTCAAAGGAGCCGAACTAGAAGAAAATAATGGACTTGGCGCTAGTCAAATACATAGCCAAGTCATTCCGGAGGTCTATATATGGAGCCGAACTAGAAGAGAAAATGGACTTGGCGCTACTCGACTATACCCAAGTCATTCCGGGGGTCTATTTTTGAAAATCGGGTTTCTTTAGAGCTGCGATCGGGTGTGAAAATGGGGTTCTTGTACAGGACCCTACGTCAGAGCCAGCAGGCTTCAACCTCCCCAGAAAGCAATAGGTGACTCTGAACAGGATAAGAACACTCCATGCAAGGTCAGCCCATCATCTCCATCGATGGAAAATGAAAGACAGCCCTGCATGTGACTGCGGGAATCCAGACCAGACAGTGAAGCATGTGGTAAATGACTGCCCTCTCCGTTGTTTCCCTGATAGTTTTGAGGGGATTCATCAGAAAACAGATGCTGCTCTGATCGACCTGGCTGAGAAACCTAGACTTGAATTTATAAAATGTGCATATTTGTCATACGAAACAAACAAACAACTGATATGCTGAAACAACACCAGTGGACAGGCGCGCCGGAAGCAGCTTTAGATTGGGGGGGGGGGGGGGGGGGTGGGGAAAATAAGGGGGCTCACAATGTTTTGTTGTGAAGGGGCTCATGCCCGACCACACTCACAGCAGGGGCCGCGGAATGGTTTTGAAAGTGAGGGGGCTGATCACATTTGAACAGTAATGTATTTCTTTATTTTATGCTTATGTATTTCTTTGTTTTTAGCCAAAAAAGTGGGGGGGGGGGGGCTGCAGCCCCCCCCCCCCCCCCCGGTTCCGCGGTCCCTGCACAGGGTTGACAACTTTGAGCCAGAGGTGAGACTGAGGGTGAGACATTGCGAGGGAGCGAAGCGACTGAGCAGTGGGGGGGGGGGGGGGGGTGGGGGGGGGGGAAATATCACTTGGATACTATGGGCATATCTCAGCCAATACGTAACTTATACCTTTGATATTCGGTATTTGGACATTATTTGTTGTGCTCTTTTTGAAAATGACGTCAAAATTTGAAAATTCTAAAAAAGTGTTTTTATGACATCATGGCTTGATCTCTACTATAGAGTACAGAATTATGTACTCTATAGTAGAGATCAACAAAAAGTCAAGTCTGTATGGTCTACTCAGCATATCATAGTCCACAGGCACAACCTGATGCATATAGAGGGGCTCTCAATAAGTTCATAGCCCAACCTTGAAGGAGTCGAGGTGCAACATCGATTAATATATACAGGTGTTCTTTCATCCATATAATACTGATGTACAGCCAAGAGCTTTTCGGCATTTTTCCTGAGGGCCTCAAGGACCTCCTAGAAGATGTCTCTTAAAGACCTCTTAAAAACCTACATATTGGCATTTTTTGTCTCATTATATCCTCCTGAAAATCACAATCTTGGGATTGTTTCTTCATATGTCAGAAGGTATCGAACAATACCAGGTTTGGGGGATAAGGAGGAATCATCAACAAACCAATCCCGCAGTTATTAGCTTTTCAAAAGTCACCTGGCTCTTGTGAGCAGGTACATTGTCCTTGAGAAGCATATGTCTCTCATCAACATGCATTGCTTCATTTTCAAACATTTTCCAAGTGACTTTTAATGAACATTGCATCAATAAAAGCCTGTCTAGGTCAGAAACAGGATGAAGGATGCAACATTGCATACACAACATTAGGTAACCCAACTTCCTGCTCCTTCATGGTTGGGCTATGAACTTATTGAACGCCCCTCGTAGTCCATAGCAGGCGCGCCGGAAGCAGTTTTGGATTGGGGGGGCAAAACCCTTAGGGGGCTCACGCCCAACCGCACTCACAGACAATGGCGTAGCCCCCCCCCCCCTAATAATTTGGAGAAAAAAACAAAGAAATACATAAGGTGTGCCCCCCCCCCAAAAAAAAAAATAATAATAATAAATAAATAAATAAATAAATAAATAAAAATAAATTAATTAATAAATACAAAACAAAACAAAACAAAAATTAATAAATTCAAAAAAAATAAAATAAATAAAATATTGCGTTTTTGCATTATGGGACTTGAAATTGTGCATACAAACATGATCCAACAACATAGAGTACAGCCAAAAATGAGTCCCGAGGGAGCGAAGCGACCGAGGGCTGGGGTAGAGCCAGAGGGGGAGGGTTTGGGAGGGGGTATCCCCCTCCCACGGGGAAGATTTTGCATTTATATACTTGAAATGGTGCAATCTGGTGCATAAAAACATAAACAATATGCCACATTTGTATGATCCAACATCATAGCTTACAGCCAAAAATGAGTCCCGAGGGAGCGAAGCGACCGAGGGCTGGGGTAGAGCCAGAGGGGCGGGGTGGGAGGGGGTGGAGGGGGTATCCCCCTCCCACAGGGAAGATTTTGCATTTATATACTTGAAATGGTGCAATCTGGTGCATAAAAACATAAACCATATGCCACATTTGTATGATCCAACATCATAGCTTACAGCCAAAAATGAGTCCCGAGGGAGCGAAGTGACCGAGGGCTGGGGCAGAGCCAGAGGGGGAGGGTTGGGAGGGGGTATCCCCCTCCCACAGGGAAGATTTTGCATTTATATACTTGAAATGGTGCAATCTGGTGCATAAAAACATAAACCATATGCCACATTTGTATGATCCAACATCATAGCGAATTACAGCCAAAAATGAGTCCCAGGGAGCGAAGTGACCGAGGGCTCGGGCAGCTCCAGAGGGGGAGGGTTTGGGAGGGGGCATCCCCCTCCCACGGGGAAGATTTTGCATTTATATACTTGAAATAGTGCAATTTAGTGCACGTCACACAGCCAGAGCAATAACAGCCGACACAGGAACTACGTGGATCGGTACAGAAAACCCCACCGCAGACGTACCCATGTACGCAAGTTACAACACAAACTGAGATTGTTTGTTTGCGCGCGAAGCGCGCAGCGAAAATTCTAAATGGATGTATAACTTAGTTTTTAGACGTTATAATTAAGAGGTATTGGCTGATACATACCATGTTATCTTTTCCTTTTTCTTTCTTTCTTTCTTTTTTTTTTTTTTTTTTTGAGGGGGAGGGGGCTTTTTGGGGGGGCAAAAACGCGTTTTGCCCCCCCACTTTTTGGATTGGGGGGGCGGCCGCCCCCCCTGCCCCCCCACTTCCGGCGCCTATGGTCCATAGTCCAAACAAACAGCTACTTTGGCTTTGCACTAACCACTGATCCTTCTATCCGTGGGAATTCTGACAAGTTCCAAATCCGCTATGGCTATGGCCTATGCAAGAACCCAAGTATACTAAAAGACATTTCCCCCAGATGCAACAAGACTATGGAATTCCCATAGAGTTATAAATAACTCTATGTGAAATATCAAATATCAAATATTGTTGGAATCACCTCCTTGGATCGCACGAAAATTTCAAATGTTTTCAAAGTGTCGTATAAGATCAACAAAATGACTGTAATCTCCATGTAACAAGCATTTATTATTGTTCCAACATAAACCATTATATGCCATATTATCATCCAACAACATACAGCCAAGAATGAGTCCGGAGAGCTGGGGCAGAGAGGAGGAGGAGGGTTTGGGAAGGGGTATCCCCCTCCCACGGTAAGGAAGATTTTGCATTAATGGACTTGACATTGTGCAATATGGTGCATACCTACAATAGATAGGAAATTCAGGCGTAAGATTAACTGTATCTGGGTAAGCGTGTTATGATTTGATCGACCAGAAATTTGAACTAGACATGTTATTCGTCATTTTGACGAATAAGGTGATACGCATGACCTTTGACCTTCACCGACTTCCCCCTCCCCTCGAATAATCTTCACTGACACCCCCCTCGAAAAATCTGCACCGACACCCCCCCCCCCCCCCCCCCGACAAATCTTCATCGACGCCCACCCCTGGAAAATTCTTCATTAACAACCCCTCAACCAGCACCCCTTGACAATTTTGGTTGACGAAATAACCCCCCCCCCCCCTTTGAAAAAATCGCCACTATCTATCATCATCACAAGTATCCGTCGTCTTAGTGATTATATATGTTCCAGACACTTTGAATAACTATATCATTTACCACACAATCAAGATGCACAATTACTACTAACAGTGAAGTTTATGTATAACACAAAGTAATATACTTGCATGGGCCTGAACGATAAGACTACACCCTGTCACCATCATACCTATCATGCATGCTTATAAAGAATTATTAAACATTAAACATTATTAAACAGTTATCACAAAAACTCCTTATAATAATCAAGTATCAAATAATGTATTTCATATTTAAAAAAAAAATATTAACTTTATAAATAATATCAAATTACTAAACTAAATCTCAAAACTGACAATGGCACTTTAAATCCTAGCGTCAAAATGGCTACTCGAATCTACAACATGTTTGTGAAGTGACCGAACTAAAATAAACAATTCCTGAATCCCTGGTGTACTGAGGGGATGATAGATGAAGGGATAATTGAGTTTTAGTCAAACTAAATTGTATTAATCAAAACCTGCACCATTACAGTACAACCTAACAGTTATAACTCAACCATGGTTGACATGTATAGAAAATAACAAACGACAAAGTAAAGACCCGGTTATCATTTTTTTTTTAAATAGCTGTTACAACTCAAGAGGGTGCTTTCTAAGAAAGCAACATTGTGCATGTGATGTTTTGTGAAAATAATGATTAGATAAAGATAGTATCAACTATTTAAAAACCTCTTTTTATTTTTTTTAAAGAAGTGTATATGCATTTTAAGTATTTAAAAAAAAAATCAAGATATCGATTGTCTAGACGATATATAAATAAAATATTTTTAAATGAAATTTTACAATTATGAGAACATTTGAAAGGGAATGATTCTCATTTTACATGTTTTATTCAAGGAACTTTCTAATTGAATTAGAACCAACCAATTTTGTGTCATGGGGCATTTCGGGAAGTACCAATACTCAAGTGTACCTTTAAACCATGCAATCGTACAAAGTTATTCTTTTGGGAGGTTTCTCAGAGAAGCGAATACATCATTTTCCACATACACAATTACCAGTCTTCCTAGTTATTCTATATTCCAGACAATTTGAACTAGACATGAAATTCGTCATAGACGAATTAGGTGATACGTACCCATTTGAAAATGTATCTTTTGAACCTTTCCACAACAAGCTTAAACCGATTTGATTTGCAGGAAATCTTAATGAGGAAAAATTATTCAGAGGTCTATCAGTAAAGATTTGTTGTGAACACCTCAAAATCCAAGATGGTGTCCAATAAAGCAGCTGTTTTGATTTGTTATAGATAATTGGTGAAATGTACCAAACGACACCTGTAATCAGCATGATTTTGCAGTTATATTAAAGACAATAGACGTTTCTATAATCTGATAATAATCATTATTGGGTTCAAGATATGTTACATGGTTACTAGTAGTTGTAGTCCCAAACTTAAATTTTAGGCATTTTCCCCCAACAATAGAAAATTATTGATTTACATAATTTGGTGTAGATCAATAATTATATTAGTAGTTGGATTAATACTGTTTGAAGAACTGCCAAGTTATATTAGCAATACTATGTGAATGTTTTAAGTGTGTACCATATCTGAACAAAAAGTTATAATATCTGGAAGTCAACATTTAATATCGACAAAAAGGGCAGTTTTGCACCATTTATCATGCTGAACAGGGTGTCTACAAAATTTGTAATCGTGATTATAGGATTTGTGTAGTCAATAGTTGCGTTAATCTTGGGACATCTTCATTTCTAGTTATGAACAAAACCAACTTTTTCTGTAATATGACGAATATTCCACCATCATTTTGTAATCCGCGTAGATGTTGTGTTTGTCTTAGTTTATGAATTTATCAATACTCAAGCGCTAGAAATGAACTTAATTCCACTCCCCATGGAGCATTTAAATCAGCTGGATAATGACGCGCCTGCCAGGCCTATTGTGAATTTGAATCATACTGGGTGTTGCCCATGATGTTTTTAAAGCATTGTCAAGATCATATTAATTATCTTAAGTAAGTATCTTATTGAAGTACACAATATTAGAGCGTATCTAGATTCGAACTCCATATTGATTGCAAGGCACGCACCTTTCATGCCATACACATCTTATTGCATTTATCTGGAAACCATAAAGGTCTATACAAATGGCCGACTTAGTATTTAAAAAAAAATTAGATGGATCTTTGCCTCCGGTATATACACTGTTATGGACAAATCACATCCTGAGTTAAACTTTTTGTTATATAATGGATTATATTCTGTGCATATATGCTTGATAAATCAAAATTGTTTTTTGATCTTTGATGTTAATTGACACAGTGAGTCAAGAAATAACGTATGATGATTTCATCTTATTTTGTTTATGATGTAACATTTTCTTAAACATATCAGTATTGTACAGTCAATTTATTTGTGATAGATCGGTTTACACAATTCTTATTTATTTAATTACTGAAATTCATGTCTATGATTGTATGTGAATTCATAAATAAATGGTTTGTAATAGAGGTTGGTAGATTCTAAAGAAAAAAAATGTTTTAATTTTATTTGTTCTTTGGGATATGACATAACAGATTTGCTTTTATTGTTTTTTATATGGACATTTACACTATTCCAACATGTTCTGCATTTTTAAAATTTATATCCGTGTCCAAATACTATAGATATTGATTCTTAGACTGTAAAAGTGAAAATTTTTTAAGTAGTTCTTTTTTCTAGGTATTATTGTGAAATAGTTGAATGTACATCTAAATTTCATTGTATGAGATTAAGAATATCTTCTTTAATATTGTCTATTGTTGACCAAATATGTTCAACAATCAGTACGCTTTTCGATGCACAAAAGACCTCTGGGCTGCCGGTCTAATGGTTGACATGTATAGAAAATAAAAAACGACAAAGTAAAGACCCGGTTATCATTTTTTGTTTAATAGCTGTTACAACTCAAGAGGGTGCTTTCTAAGAAAGCAAAATTGTGCATGTGATGTTGTGTGAAAATAATGATTAGATAAAGATAGTATCAACTATTTAAAAACCTCTTTTTATTTTTTTAAGAAGTGATATATGCATTTTAAGTATTTAAAAAAAAATCAAGATATCGATTGTCTAGACAATATATAAATAAAATATTTTTAAATGAAATTTTACAATTATGAGAACATTTGAAAGGGAATGATTCTCATTTTACATGTTTTATTCAAGGAACTTTCTAATTGAATTAGAACCAACCAATTTTGTGTCATGGGGCATTTCGGGAAGTACCAATACTCAAGTGTACCTTTAAACCATGCAATTGTACAAAGTTATTCTTTTGGGAGGTTTCTCAGAGAAGCAAATACATCATCTTCCACAACACAAATTACCAGTCTTCCTAGTTATTCTATATTCCAGACAATTTGAATTACTATTCTAAGGTCAACTATGCATTGTGTACGTTTCGTCGATGTACAATACAAAATTATATACTAAATGGGTCTGATCCATAAGACTACACTTTGTCAACCATTTCGTGAATGAGACAGAATGCAGATATACGTTTGTTTATCTAAATTTTAGTTTCGGTAAGGGGCGATTGGAATAACTAAACCCTTTTCATACACACGGCTTTATGCTTTGGCTGGTTCCACAAATACAATCATAAGTATAGGAGAACACACAGAAAAATAATTATAAGTCACGTTCACATCGAACATTCAAAGTTAATCTTCACTGTTCACAGCAGTACCTCATGCTAAATCTTTATGCAACAGTATACTCACTTATAATATACATGTATTAATTCACAACTTGTGTCTCTCTTTTACATCAGATATTATTAATCAACCAGTATATAATTAATACTAAACAATACAAAGATTATTCTCAATATTCAGCAAGTTATACAACTATAACTAGTATAATCTCTCTCAAACTCTTCCCTCATAATTCCACTAGTTTCCATCTCATTCATTATAAATATATAACTTTAACATGACTACCTTAACATTATAAAATGCGATATAACTTCAATTATCCATGTAAGATAGAAATTATATTGTCTTACCTGTAAAATAACGTGTTGATCAGAGAAGAGACAAAAACTTTCCAGGCACAATACTTGATCCCCACTTCGTGTGTAGGAAGAGAGGGCCGTGTTATCGCGGTATATACTTCAGTTCGTAGGGATCGAATTACGTTGATACAGGTCGAGTCAAAATCACCTTTCTCCATTATTGCAGCGCTAACAGGGATTACTACACGCAAACGCTAGGGTTGAGAGATTATTTTGACCGTTACTGAAAGAGGTGGGCGTTATATGAAATTGTATGACGTAGTAATAGGGGCGAAGCCACATACTTTGGGGAGGGCGGCTTAGTCACGTTAATTAGCAAGGCATTATATGCATCAATTTGATGTGCCCTGTTTGGAGAACCAATTACTGTTTTCAAAGATTTAATTAAAAACACCATAAGTTATGAAACAAAAGAAATATAACGGCTTACTCGGAATATCTTGAATTATTTGTATGCTACATTGCAATAGAGGGAAAACAAATGTTTCCATTATTTGAGCAACATAATAGGAACATATTATTTTTCCTCCAGATCTCCGCTACAACATATCAAAATTGTAGACGTATTCGACCAGAATCGAAGGAGATAGACACACAACTGCACCTTCAAAACATAACACAAAATTTATGAAATCAATCAAAATTAAATTTTCGCTTTTCATGGCAAATTGATGACGTCACGATGTCCGATTGGCGATTTTTGAATATCGCACCATATCTACAACTCATACTCTGTCACGAATACACAACAACCAAAATACTGAACATGGATTTTCAAATTTATGATCAATTGAACAGGGCATGTTTTTACCACATTTTCACATAGTTTACATGTGTAGCACGCGCGCATCGGCACATTTCCGGTCGGAAAGAGATAGTAATTGTTCAGAATCGTCCCAGCTACAAGATATCAAAACTTGGGACAGATTCAAGCAGAATTGACCGAGATATCGGAATCCAAACACGATATATACATAATCGCAAATGATAAAATCGTTGAAAACTACTAATGTTAACTTCTCATGGTCATATGATTACATAATGAGGTTTGGTTGGCGATAAGGATGCATGACGTTGTATCTACAACTCATTCGTCTGCAAGGAAAAATATTTTTAACCAAATTGCCCGTGGATTTTAAAAATTATTATCAATTAAAAAAGGGCATATTTTGTACATATTTTGTGCATAGCAGCACTCGCGGATTTTAAAGTTTTACGCCCTCCTGTTCGAGCGTTTTTGGTCGAGGAGATCTGGAAACTGTTTTAATTTATCATAGAAAGTATTGGGAACAGTTTCCAAAAAAAAAAACGCCATTTTTTTGTTCCGTGCGCGCTACGCGTGAAAAAGCGCGCGCGCGCAAAATTTTGAAATGCTCGGAATGACCTGAAACGTATGGAAAATTGGTTCGCCGGATGATTTGAGAATTTTTCAAGGATTTTTACCCTTTGACGCGCGCGTACGCGTCCGTCGTTGTCCGTACGACCTTGGGTGCGACATTTTTATATAGCCCTTGAACTTAGCTTGCCATGTACAAAATTTGGTGAAAATATACCATTACGTAAGAAAGATATGGGCTGTTGAAATATTTCACAAAATGGCGTCTCCATGACGTCACAGGGTAGTACCGTCATAATCATTACCCAGGTGCACAATTTCGGACCAAGGTCTATTATGTTCACCAGGTTTCATTATCATATCCCCAGCCAAATTTTACAGACACGAGACACAAAAAACGTACAAAGAAAAAAAAAAAAATAATTGTGTTTCCACAATTGCGGTATATTTAGAGATCGTAATGACCGCGGGAAATAAAGACGGATCGTGATAGCGTTATCAAAATGATGTCGAATGAAATCGGAATGACCGCGGGAAATGACGACGGATCGTGGTAGCGTTATCAAATGATGTCGCATGATAATTTGATATGTTATGAACAAGATCTTATCGAGATCGAGCCTTGTAACATGACACGAATTATATACACAAAGCCAGAGATGATCGTGAAGTATTGTGCGATTGTGGAAACACCCCGCTGAGTAATAACAATAGGTGATACGCTGTATAGCGTATCACCTAATTACTATTCTAAGGTCAACTATGTATTGTGTACGTTTCGTCGATGTACAATACAAAATGATATACTAAATGGGTCTGATCCATAAGACTACACTTTGTCAACCATTTCGTGAATGAGACAGACTGCAGATATATACGTTTGTTTATCTCAATTTTAGTTTCGGTAAGGGGCGATTGGAATAACTAAACCCTTTTCATACACACGGCTTTATGCTTTGGCTGGTTCCACAAATTTATACAATCATAAGTATAGGAGAACACACAGAAAAATAATTATAAGTCCCGTTCACATCGAACATTCAAAGTTAATCTTCACTGTTCACAGCAGTACCTCATGCTAAATCTTTATGCAACAGTATACTCACTTACAATATACATGTATTAATTCACAACTTGTGTCTCTCTTTTACATTGATCAACCAGTATATAATTATTACTTAGATAATTACCCTAAACAATACAAAGATTATTCTCAATATTCAGCAATTTATACGACTATGACTAGTATAATCTCTCTCAAACTCTTCCCTCATAATTCCACTAGTGTCCATCTCATTCATTATAAATATATAACTTTAACATGACTACCTTAACATTATAAAATGCGATGGAACTTCAATTATCCATGTAAGATAGAAATTATATTGTCTTACCTGTAAAATAACGTGTTGATCAGAGAAGAGACAAAAACTTTCCAGGCACAATACTTGATCCCCACTTCGTGTGTAGGAAGAGAGGGCTGTGTTATCGCGGTATATACTTCAGTTCGTAGGGATCGAATTACGTTGATACAGGTCGAGTCAAAATCACCTTTCTCCATTATTGCAGCGCTAATAGGGATTACTACACGCAAACGCTAGGGTTGAGAGATTATTTTGACCGTTACTGAAAGAGGTGGGCGTTATATGAAATTGTATGACGTAGTAATAGGGGCGAAGCCACATACTTTGGGGAGGGCGGCTTACTCACGTTAATTAGCAAGGCGCATTATATGCACCAATTTGATGTGCCCTGTTTTGAGAACCAATTACTGTTTTCAAATATCTAATTAAAAACACCATAAGTTACGAAACAAAAGAAATATAACGGCTTACTCGGAATATCTTGAAATATTTGTATGCTAAATTGCAATAAAGGAAAAACAAATGTTGCCATTATTTGAGCAAAATAATAGGAACATATTATTTTTCCTCCAGATCTCCGCTACAACATATCAAAATTGTAGACGTATTCGAGCAGAATCGAAGGAGATAGAAACACAACTGCACCTTCCAAACATAATACAAAATTTATGAAATCAATCAAAATTAAATGTTCGCTTTTAATGGCAATTTGATGACGTCATGATGTCCGATTGGCAATTTTGAATATCACACCATACCTACAACTCATACTCTGTCACGAATACATAACAACCAAAACATTGAGCATGGATTTTCAAATTTATGATCAATTGAACAGGGCATGTTTTTACCACATTTTCACATATTTTACATATGGCGGCACGCGCGGATTTCATGTGTAGCACGCGCGCATCGGCACATTTCCGGTCGGAAAGAGATAGTAATTGTTCAGAATCGTCCCAGCTACAAGATATCAAAACTTGGGACAGATTCAAGCAGAATTGACCGAGATATCGGAATCCAAACACGATATATACATAATCGCAAATGATAAAATCGTTGAAAACTGCTAATGTTAACTTCTCATGGTCATATGATTACGTAATGAGGTTTGGTTGGCGATAAGGATGCATGACGTTGTATCTACAACTCATTCGTCTGCAAGGAAAAATATTTTTAACAAAATTGCCCGTGGATTTTAAAAATTATTATCAATTAAAAAAGGGCATATTTTGTACATATTTTGTGCATAGCAGCACTCGCGGATTTTAAAGTTTTACGCCCTCCTGTTCGAGCGTTTTTGGTCGAGGAGATCTGGGAACTGTTTTAATTTATCATAGAAGGTATTGGGAACAGTTTCCAAAAAGAAAACGGCCATTTTTTTGTTCCGTGCGCGCTACGCGTGAAAAAGCGCGCGCGCAAACGCGCACGCGCGCAAAATTTTGAAATGCTCGGAATGACCTGAAACGTATGGAAAATTGGTTCGCCGGTTGATTTGAGAATTTTTCAACGATTTTTACCCTTTGACGCGCGCGTACGCGTCCGTCGTTGTCCGTACGACCTTGGGTGCGACATTTTTTATATAGCCCTTGAACTTAGCTTGCCATATACAGAATTTGGTGAAAATATACCATTACGTAAGAAAGATATGGGCTGTTGAAATATTTCACAAAATGGCGATCTAACACATAGCCTACAGGCAAGCCGCCCCCCCCCCCCCCCCCCTCCACTTCCGGCACCGCGCTATATGCTAGAGATCGAGTAGAGGAGAGTATGAGCTCAACAAAAAGTCAAGTCTGTATCGTCTACTCAGCATATCATATAGTCCACAGGCACAACCTGATATACGGTGCATATGGTCCATAGTCCAAACAAACAGCTACTTTGGCTTTGCACTAACCACTGGTCCTTCTATCCGTGGGAATCCTGACAATTAAGTTCCAAATCCGCTATGGCTAAGCAAGAACCCAAGTCTACCAAAAGACATTTTCCCCAGATGCAACAAGACTATCGAATTCCCAAAGAGTTATATATAACTCTATGGGAATTCCCCGCTACCATCAAATCTTGTTGGAATCACCTCCTTGGATCGCACGAAAATGACAAATGTTTTCAAAGTGTCGTAGGATCAACAACATTACTGTAATCTCCATGAAACAAGCATTAAAATACTCCCCGTATTCTGAGGATACGATGCATCTAAAACATCTCCGATTTTAACTCACAATTCATGTGATATTGGCCCGATTCTGTAACCATGTCATATCAGCAACAACTTCTTCACCGAGTACAGTAGACTTGTGCACAATACTACCACTGTGTAGCAAACTATTGATACGATCTTGTTAATAATTAACATATCAAATTATCATGTGACAATTCATTTGATAACGCTACCGTACCATGCATAGGCGCCGGAAGTGGGGGGGGGGGGGGCAGGGGGGGGGGGGGGGCGGCCGCCCCCCCCCCCCCCCCCCAATCCAAAAAGTGGGGGGGGCAAAACGCAATTTTGCCCCCCCAAAAAGCCCCCCCCCCCCTCCAAAAAAAAAAAAAGAGTGGGAAAGACACAATCAAATGTATGAGCTAACGTTCAAAAACTAGTTTATACATCCATTTTCAATTTTCGCTGCGCGCTTCGCGCGCGAACAGATTATCTCAGGTTGTTGTAAACATGAGAGCATAGACATTTTATTATTTTTTTGTTAGATTCGGATTCTCGGATTCTAAATTTCCTTCACAGGTATGGCATGAAGTGCACCAAATTGCACCATTTCAAGTATATAAATGCTAAATCTTCCCGGGGGAGGGGGATACCCCCTCCCAAACCCTCCCCCTCTGGCTCTGCCCAAGCCCTCGGTCGCTTCGCTCCCTCGGGATTCATTATTGGCTGTAGGCCATGTTTTGGGATCATACATGTGCCATATGGTTTATGTTGGAACTATGTATGACACTAAATAGGCCCTTATACAATATTTATGTGTCAGTTTGGGTGCAAATTTATTAGTGCGTCAATTATTTGTTTTCTTCGTGAAAAATATATCAAATCATAACACGCTTTCCCAGATACAGTTAATCTTGAGCCCGATTTTCCTATCTAGGTATGCACCAGATTGCACAATTTCAAGTCCATAAATGCAAAATCTTTCTTACCTTGGGAGGGGGATACCCCCTCCCAAACCATCCCCCTCCCTCGCATGCAGGCGCTTCGCTCCCTCGGAACTCATTATTGGCTGTGTATTGTTGGATCATACATAATGTTGCATAATTATGGTTTATGTTGTTGTGTGTGTGTTTTGGGGTACATATTTATTAGTGTGTAGATTATTTGTTTTCTTAGTGAAAAATATATTAAAACTTTCTGGTCGATCAATTCGTATCACGCTTTCCCAAATACAACCGAATTTCCTATCTAGGTATGCACCAGATTGCACAATTTCAAGTCCAAAAATGCAAAATCTCCCTACCGTGGGAGGGGGGACACCCCTCTCCCACAACCTCCCCCCCCCCCCCCCCCGCTCAGTCGCTTCGCTCCCTCGTAATGTCTCACTCTCACATCTGGCTCAAAGTTGGCAACCCAGAGTGTGGTTGGGCATGAGCCCCTACACACACAAATTGTGAGCCCCCTTGGGGTTTTGCCCCCCCCCCCCAATCTAAAACTGCTTCCGGCGCGCCTGGTACCATGATCCGTCGTCATTTCCCGTGGTCATTCCGGTTGTCAAATATGCCTATGTCAAGCTAGCCAACAAGGGCCAACATTAAGCGTGCCAACAATAAGAAAACGATTTATCGGATGTTACGTAGTGCTGCATAAATATGACTGATCAGTATTTCTGAGACTAAAATATAAGGGGCTGGATTTGGAGGGATCTTTGGGGGATGCCCCCTCAATAGTTGGAAATAGCTGGAAAATGCATAGTTTGGGGGCATAATTGACAGAAAACGACAAATTGCTCCTGGAAAAACCTTGGTGGGATTAATGGGGGATGCCCCCTCATGAAGTTTATAAAGAAAAAAATGGGACCCTGGGTCCCGTTTTACTAGCCCCAATCTTTGAAATTATTACTTTAGCTCAATATTATACACTAACAAATGCGTAATTTGGGAGCATATTGACAGAGAACGACATATTGCTCCTGGAAAACCCTTGGTGGGAGTTGGGGGATCCTGGGTCCCGCCCACTCTTTTAAATTATTACTTTAGATCAATAATATACACTGAAAAATGCGTAGTTTGGGCGCATGATTGACAGAAAACGAAAGATATACTGGTGTTTATTATAAAGGTAAGCAATTTATTTAAGAAAAAAATATAAAATAGATACCTCTCTGATGTTGCCAAAGTTCCCTGGAAGGCCCATTTGCCCCGACTCATCATCATCTTCAGGCGTCACATATCAGGCTGGGTATTATCTTGCTCCTCGGTTATCTCTAAGCCATCATCATCATCGTGTGTTATTTCTGTTGGGGTGTCTTCCCCAGGTCGAAAAAACAGTTGAAACCAGTTGGAAATTTAACTGGTTTTTACTGGTTTTAACTGGCATCAAGCGGCATAGCAGTTAACATTCCCAGTTCCCAGTAAAGATATAACGATAGATGCAGCAGACCAGTTAAAACCAATAGAAATACCAGTTGAAACCAATTCAAAATACCAGTTGAAGGGGTTGAAACCAACTACTTTAACTAAGTCTTCTTACTGGTCATCCTTACTGGATTCTTACTGGTTGTTCCAGTTGATTCCAGTGTACCAATTTCCATATTGAAACCAGTTGACCAACTGGTATCAACTGGCACCAGTTGGCAACTAATTTGCAACTGTTTTTTCGACCTGGGTCTTCTTCCTCATGAATCCCTAATAAGCCAACATCATTTTGTGTTGTGTCTTGGTGATTAACTGACTGCAATTGTCCCTCACCTAGGGTGATATCTTCCATTTCCCTTGAAATTGTCGCACAATACCCAGTGGACAAATCCGATAACAACAACATACATTGTATCCACCATTCATCACTTTTTTGCATATGTCAACAAAGTTACTCATACTTTGAATATAAGGTGACAGTGGAAAAGTCAAAATTAATATTTGCTAATAGTGAATTAATTCATTTATTAAAAGTTGGTAAAAATAAAAATATTGATATATTTTCAGGGCCCCATTGCAGAAAGACTGAGCTGCTATAAATATTAAAGTTGCAATATATGTGACCGGCTATAGCAAAACCCGGCACTCGTCGGTAATTCATGTTTTGAAGAAATGGGCATTTCAAGTTCAAACAACGTGTGTAAAAGACCTACGATTGTAAAATCGAAACAAGCATATCTTCACCAATTATTGACCAATAAGTTAGAACAAAGCATCAAATGAAAGCTTATGACGAGGCCTTTGTAATGGTATGAAAATTTACATTTTGATTTTTACAGACAAGTGCCGGGTTTTCCTATAGCCGGTCACATATTGCAAGTCTTTTGAGAATGATCATGTGATCAAATCTCACTGGTTCAAATTGCATATTTTCTGACTTGCAATTAGTTGAATTACAATCGATCGCAACTCTTTGTGCAACGGGCCCAGATCTGACCATTAAAAGACGATTCATAAAAAATCACTGTCTTCAATTTCAGAGAATAAATGTAAATCATGGTTTATTTTCTTGGTGGAAGGTAGTCGATTCAATAAATATTTATAATACAATGTAAACAATTTATGACTAAAAAAAAATACAAACTAGAAATGAAGGTGTATCAACTATGGAGCTAAATGATCTGAATACTAACTACAGGGAAACCCCGTTATAACAAGGTAGTCGGGACTATCGATTTTATCTCGTTATAACAGGAATCTCGCTATAACCGAGCTCGTTATAAGAGGAGCATTATGCCATTGCAACGCACGTTAAAACCATCGGGACCAAAGGATTCTCCTCGTTATAAGCAAGCTCGTTATAACGGGGTTTCCCTGTATAAGTAAGTGACAGATAAAGGTGTGTTGCATGCATAAAGCTTCATAAATTACTTATTCAGTCATTTTCTTTGGTTGTGTATCTCATATGCCATGATGCATCATTTATTATTTCATAATACCATTTGAAATAGAGCATGATTGTTTACATTTGCAATAAAATCAATGAAAATAATCACATTAACATGTCTGTCTCTTCAATATTTTGTTTTACTTTTCATTTGTATGAAGCCGGGAATCAAATCAAGACAACTGTGGTACTGCCTAGAGATCGGACATACATTCAAACTTCCTCAATCGAAGTATGGTTGCTAAAATGTTTAACTTTAAAAGCTTTTGGGTGGGGCAATGATAATGCACTCATGACCATTTTTCCATCTAAACTGCTGCGTCTGAATTCTGAAAATCTTTCTGAGATAGAAAATGCTCCTTAAAAACAAAAATTATACTAGAATATTTGTTAAAATCTGTATTATTAAATTATACCAGTGGGCACTGTGAATTCCTTTGTGCGTCATTTTAATTTGTAGAGTAATGTATGAACTTAAATTGAGCATTTCTGTCATCATAACAATTTTTGACCACACCCAGTATGTTTTGATGAATCAAGACAATAATGCAAATAAGTTCCACCTCTTTGCTGTATGACGAGCCCTCTGTAGTAGAAAGCGGTCATCTCAATCTTCTCTTTGAGGAGATTTAGGCCGGATTCACAAAGGAGGTTTGTACAAACCATGGTTTAAAGCAGGGTCAACACGAGTGCTGCTCGTATACAAGTAAAACAATTTCGAATTTCTAATGATATGACTGTTAGTGCTTGGTAACCAGCAAACTTCACCATCTGAGAAGACAAACATGCATTTGGTGTATTTAGTAAATGTGTACCATCAACATTGTTAACAAGTAATGAGTTTACATTCTTTCTCCATCAGTTTACAAATGGCACTCCATAGATGTAGACCATGGATTAACCATGGTTTGTACAAACCTCCTACAAACCTGCTTTGTGAAATGTCTTGCCGAGGTCAGATATCTTATAAAATGTGCACAAACATTCTTCAGATGCTATTTTCCCTTTTAAACTCCTAGGAAGAGAGAAGCAATGCAGATTAAATGTCTTGCTGAATTCAGATGTTCTTAGATTTATATGTTCATGATGGTGTACAAAGCTAATAACTGCCGTCAAATATCTTGCTCAAGTCGGATATTCCCAAAAAATGTTCATGAAGATTCTTTCAGATGCCATTGAGAAGCTCTCCATAGTAGGCTGTGATCTTCTTGTTGAGGTGATTTAATTTCTTTCTGAAGTCAAATATTTTCAGAAAATGTTAATTAAGATTCTTCAGATGCCATTTTCCCATTTAAACTCCTGGGAAGAGAGGAGCAATGTAATGTGCAAGTCAAATGTTCTCAGTAAATGTTCATAATGAATATTCTTCAGATGCCATTGACGAGTAAGCGGTGATTGTCTTGACCTTCTTGTAAAGGAAGTTCTGTTCAATTTCAATGTCTAGCTGAAGTCAGATATTCCCAGAAAATGTGCAAAGAAATACTTCAGATGCTATTTTCCTATTTACCCTCCTTGGAAGAGTAGAGCAATCTAGATCAAATTGTTTGCGCAAGTCAGATATTCCTGAATAATGAAGATTTTTCAGATGACATTGACGAGCTCTCCGTAGTAGGCTGTGATCGTCTTGATCTTCTTGTTGCATAGATTTTAAATGTCATGTTCAAGTCAGATATTCTCTGAAAATGTTAAATAAGCTACTTCAGATGCCACTTTCCTCTTTGAACTGAGCACTGATAAGAGAGGAGCAATGTCTTGTGCAAGTCAAATATTCTCAGAAAATGTTCATAATGAATTTTGATCAGATGCCATTGACTAGCTCTCCGTAGTAGGCAGTGATGGTCTTGATCTTCTTGAGGAAGTTCTGCCCTAAATCTATCACTATGTCTTGCTGAAGTCAGATATTCCCAGAAAATGTGCATAAAGATTCTTTATATGCGACTCTCCCCTAGTCATACTCCTTTGAAGAGAGCAGCAATGCAGATTAAATGTCTTGCTCAAGTTACATGATTCTCAGATAATGTGCACAAAGATTTTTCAGATGCCATTTTGACAAGCTTTCCGAAGTATGCGGTGATGGTCTTGATCTTCTTGTTGAGCAAGTTCTGCTCTATCTCCATGCGCCCTCCAGGGCCCGCCAGGGAAGCCAACTGTTGAAATCAAAATGGGAAGAAATGACAACATTTGAGATAAAAAATACACAGGGGCTCGGCATACTTGTCAACTGTCCCGTTTTTATCGGAATTGTCCCGTTTTTTGAATTGTTTAGAAGTGTAAAATCGTGACGTCCCGATTTTTAACCGAGACCGAAAAAAAAAAAAAATAGAATTTGTGTGCGAGTGCGTTGTGTACCAAAATAGTGAATGTGCTTTAAGATGTGGACTGCGGTAGAAAAGGGTACCATCTTTGAATTCATTTTGCACTGTAGAAGTATCCGTAATTATGTTGTACAGTGTTGTCTATTTTAGAAACACGCACCGTATACCCAGCCCGCGCCCATCACGGTCGTTTTGTCTTCAAATTATAGTTACTCTATGGTTTTGTCCCTCTTTCCAAAATTCAAATGTTGGCAAGTATGGGCTCGGGGCGATTTAGCCTCCGAAATGCCGAAAGAAAGCCACACAATTGTAATAATGCCCAGCAAAATTGCACAGAGAGTTCAATGTAAGACTAACATTAGTGTGCTATTTTCATGCATGCGAGCTTGAAATGTTGCCCCCAAAGTAAATTTGAATCTTTTCCTTGAATAAATAGTAATTCAATTAAATATAAATCGAATAATGAAATTTAAAACAAATCACAAATGTATTTTATCTTTAATCATTATGACCTTGCAATCCCGGGGGGTGGGGGAGGGGGGGGGGGCACTCATGTATAATGTAAGACGGGTATGTGCCGCTTAAAAGAACCCCTTTTTCACATCCGATCGCAGCTCTAAAGATATACCCGATTTTCAAAAATTGCCGCTCCATAGAACCCCGGAATGACTTTGCTAGGTAGTCGAGTAGCGCCAAGTCCATTATTCTTATCTTCTAGTTCGGCTCCATAGACCGCCGGAATGACTTGGTTATTTGACTATAGCGCCAAGTCCATTATTCTCTTCTAGTTCGGCTCCTTTGACCACCATTTGAGCCTTTTTGAGGGTTTCCGTAGGTCTTTGGTAGCTCCAAACTCTATGTATTTTGTAGTTTTAAGTCTGCTCCTTAGACCCCTTAACTCCCGTTTCAGGGTTTTTGTAGCTCCAAAGACCCTATATTCTGTGCTTGTAGTCGGCTCTTCAGACCCCCATTTCAGAGTTCCGTGAGGCACACCCACGTCAAAAAATAATTCGAGTGCCCCCCGGGCTTGCAATACCCTATTGTGATTATATAATGAGAGAATGAATGGTCAATATCATGACCCGGTAACAAAATCAGCACAAGCAATTATCTTTATACAATTTAGACAACAACACTAAAGTCAGAATAACAACTGGGGTTATCTAAATCACCAGAATTGACAGAGATAGGATTCCTACCTGCTCAACATTAGCATTCCTCGGTGCAAAGAATCCTATGTTCTCTGTGACGCAGCGGGCTTTCTCAAACATGGCTGAAGTGTGGATGATAGTTAAGGAACTATAAACCATTGTCTGCATGACTACCACCACCACCATCTCAACCACCATCACCATCATCGATCCTTATCACTATCATTATCAACATCATCACTGTCATCATTATCATGCCAATTATCATCATCATCATCATCATCACCACCAACACCATGAGAGTTAAGGAATTATAAATCATCATCATGTTTGCCATCATCATCGCCATCACCATTATTGTCATCATAATCATCATTATCATTTATTACCATTATCATCATCATCACAACAGCTACCACAATCATTCATCATCATCATTATCACCATCATAATCTTCTTCATTTTTGCCTTCATCATCATCATCATTGTCATCGTCACCACCATCGGATCACCAATACCCCCACCACCATCATCATTATCACCACCTCCATCACAACCACTACCGCCACTATCATCATAACAATAATTATTTATGCTAAGGATATGTATCGATGGCCATCATGGTGAAGATGTCAAAGACCTCTGCCTGGAGGTACTTGGGGCCTCCCCAAGGAGGGCTGAGGAACATGACATCAGCCTTCAGTGTAGGGGCTATCTGGAAGAAGTCACCGACGATGAAATCAATCTTATGCTCGACGCCGTACACGGCCGCGTTGTGCTTGGCGATCTCAATCTTGGCAGGATTTATGTCTACAGCAATCACTAATGCAAAAAAAAAGCAACAACAAAAAACAGAATAATCATTTAAATCTAGTAAAATGTGTTTATCAAAACTAACACTACAAGAATTTTCTTAAAGTGATCCATTCACTTTGTAAATTTCAACCACAATCACTTGGAGCTTTTTATACATCTCTTGTACGTTGTTGCATGGCTTATACATAGTAACATAAGAATGAAATGGGTTTAGATGTGTCTCCTTATTAGTTGAATGGAAAATTCTGGAATGCTTTCCATTGCACCCCCTAGCCCCCTCCCGGTATATAGGTATCCAAAAATAAAGTTGTACAATGATTTACCGAGCTCTCACAGGTGAAAGAGTGGCATTTACACCTACTCCACAGAAGCAGAATGCAGTCACACCGACATCTCTCTGCCTGATGGGGGGAGGGAAGGGTACGTGGGATGGGGGGGGGGGGGGGGGGGGGGCTGAGTTGCATTCCCTCGACACTCCCATTATATGTATAGATGTGTAGGTATCCAAGAATACAGTTTTACAATGATTTACCTCTCTCACAGGTGAACGCAAACTGGATGGCATTTCCACCTACTCCACAAAAGCCATCAACGATGCCGTCACACCGACTGGGGGGGGGGGGGGGGTGGGGGCTGAGTTGCATTATAATGTATAGAGGTGTAGGTATCCAAGAATACAGTTTTACAATGATTTACCTCTCTCACAGGTGAACGCAAACTGGATGGCATTTCCACCTACTCCACAAAAGCCATCAACGATGCAGTCACACCGACATCGCTCTGCCTGATGTTTAGCTATACGCTCCGGGGTCACAGAATACCAACCCTCTGAAAAAAACAAAAAACAACACACCAGTAATATATGAGCAAGTAGAAATAACACAGTGCCCATAGGTAATTTGGAAATAACTATATAAAGGAATTTCATAAGCTTTGGAGAAAATGCATTATTAAATGTACATCAAAATCATCCAAATCGACATCGTGAGAATTCAAACCCTTTTTTGCCACCCTGAAATTGGCTCAAACTGCCAAACTAACAGAACTCTATTATAGTGCAGTGGAAAAATACACACGGGCTCAGGGCGATTTCAGGCCCTGAAATACCAAAAACTAAAAAGAGCCCCTGAAAATCATAAAAGAGCCCCCGTACATTTCCATAGAGTTCAATGCAAAACCATTATAAGAGTGCTGTTTTCATGCAGACAAACTTAAAATTAGCTCCTGAAAAATTATTATTATTGTTATTGTTTTATTTTTTGCACATGCACTGCACTGACCTACATCCATCTTGATTCCCTCGTCAAACTTTGAGAAGAGGTGGTAGCGCTGGGCCCAGTACTTGCAGAACACCTTGTTGTTCCTCACATAGCTGTGCTCGTCTAAGTCTGCGTCCTTCCCAGGTCCGCTCTGGTCTCCTCCTCTCGGTCTCATCTGCTTTCCATGCTTCTTCCCCTTGTTGCTGTTCCTTTTGCCCTTTTGCTGCTGTTTCATCTGTTGCTGCTGTTTCATCTGTTGCTGTTGTATCATCTGTTGCTGCTGTTTCATCTGTTGCTGTTGTATCATCTGTTGCTGCTGTTTCAGCTGTTGCTGTTGTTTCATCTGTTGATGCTGTATCATCTGTTGCTGATGTTTCATCTGTTTTTTCTTTTGTTTCATCTGTTTTTTCTTGTGTTTCATCTTTTGTTGTGGTTTCATCTGTTGCTGCTGTTTTATCTGTTGTATCATCTGTTGCTGCTGTTTCATCTGTTGCTGCTGTATCCGTTGCTGATGTTTCATCTGTTTTTTCTTTTGTTTCATCTGTTTTTTCTTTTGTTTCATCTGTTTTTTCTTTTGTTTCATATTTTGTTGCGGTTTCATCTGTTGCTGCTGTTTCATCTGTTGCATCATCTGTTGCTGCTGTTTCATCTGTTGCTGTTGTTTCATCTGTTGCTGCTGTTTCATCTGTTGCATCATCTGTGGCTGCTGTTTCATCTGTTGCTGCTGTTTCATCTGTTGCTGCTGTTTTATCTGTTGTATCATCTGTTTCGTCTTTTGTTTCATATCTGGCAGCTGTTTCATCTGTTTCTTCATTTGTATCATCTCTTGCTGCTGTTTCACCTTTTGCTGCTGTTTCACCCTTTGCTGCCGTTTCATCTTTTGTTTCATTTTTTGCTGCTGTTTCATCTTTAGCTGCTGTTTCATCTGTATCATCTTTTGTTTCATCTTTTGTTGCGGTTTCATCTGTTTCGTCTTTTGTTTCATATCTTGCAGCTGTTTCATCTGTTTCTTCTTTTGTTTCATCTTTTGATGCCGTTTCATCTTTTGCTGCTGTTTCACCTTTTGCTGCTGTTTCACCTTTTGCTGCTGTTTCACCTTTTGCTTCTGTTTCATCTTTTGTTTCATCTTTAGCTGCTGTTTCATCTTTAGCTGCTGTTTCATCTGTTTTTTCTTTTGTTCCATCTTTTGTTGCGGTTTCATCTTTTTCCTCTCTTGCTGCTGTTTCATCGTTTGTTTCATCTTTTGCTGTTGTTTCATCTTTAGGTTCTCATCTCCTTTCCAGGGTGGTCTAGTAGTTGTGGTGCTTGCTCAGAAGCGCTTAGAGATGCATGTATTTTTTCCCAGTATCGAGGCGTGCACAGTTTTGTGGAAGAACGGCCAGGTCTGGACGTGCTAGGTGGAATTAGAACATATGAATTGAGGACCAGCTACATTAATTGGATGTCCACAGCCGGACTGAATAGAAAAAAAATCTAAAAAAGAAAAAGAACAAGTATACTTCTACTGATGATCATTTTAGGAGGAGATGTTGAGTTAAATCCTGGACCGATGAAGTTTCCTTGCTCTGTTTGCAAAAGACCTGTATGGCTGGACTACAGCCTGTAGCTAAAAAGTAAGAACCATGCATCGATCAGTGCAATGTGGTCGCCTGAGGGATAGTTGAGTATTGGTCAAACTTAAAGGGATAGTTGAGTTCTGGTAAAGAGAGTACAGTTTTGGTCAAACTGGATTTTAGTAACCAAAACCTGCACCATTACATTACAAACCGTTTATAGTTATAATTCTATCATGCTTGAAAGGAATTCAAAATCACAAACGACTGAGTAAAAAGCCCTTTATCATTCAAACAGAGGCGTTCAAACTCAAGATGGCGCTCTCTATAAACACATTGGTTTAAACCATTTTGAATAAGACGTTGTGCATGTGCAGGTTCGTAAAAATAGTGATTAGATAGAGAGATAATCAAAAACTATTACACAACTTTTTTTGAAAATCTTTGAAAAGAGGAAGCATTTAAACAAATTTGTATAACGGTTGGTTCAAAATTAGCTAATATTTGTGGGGCCCCACATTTATTACAAATGGTTACGTTTATGGATATTTCAGCCGTTTCTGAACCGATTTTGATCAAATAAAGTTTATTCTGTCACTAAAATGTTATGCTCTTTCAAATTTGACACCCAGTTTTTCATTATCTCTCAAAAAATGTATTATGTGTAGCACCCTCTCTACCAAAACTCAACTTCAAAATCTCTTTTACTTTAGTAACCAAAACCTGCACCATTATGGTACAAAGTAATAGTTATAATTTCACCCTGCTCAAAAAGTATACACAATTACAAACGACTATTAAAACCCCTGTTATCATTCAAAAAGAGCCGTTACAACTCAAGAGGGTGCTATTAAAAGAAATCACTGGTTTTAGCCATTTTCATAAAAAATTGTGCATTTAATGTTATGTTAAAATAATGATTCGATAGAGATATCATCAACGACGTTTTAAAAACTTATTCAGATTTGTTCAAGGTACCGATAAGCATGTTTTATTGTTTTTTTCTTCTAAAAAGGATTGTCGGTGAAGAATCTTTGGAATAAAATATTGAAAATATATTTCAGCCGTTTCTGAACCGATCATTATCAAATAAAGTTTATTCTCTCACTCAAATTGTATCAGGGGCGT
>JBAMJV010003412.1:0-118863 GCA_037951105.1 Echinarachnius parma
TGGCTAAGTTGTTGGATCATACATAATGTGGCATATAGTGATGTTGTAACTGTGTATGACGCTAAATATAAATACAATATTTGTGTTTGGTTGGGGTGCATATTCATTAGTGTGTCAATTATTTGTTTTCTTCGTGAAAATATATTTAAAATGTCTGGTCGATCAAATCATAACACGCTTTCCCAGATACAGTCAAAAGTTAAGCTCGATTTCCTATCTAGGTAAGCACCAGATTGCACAATTTCAAGTCCAAAAATACAAAATCTCCCTACCGTGGGAGGGGGGACACCCCCCTCCCACACCCACCCCCCGCTCAGTCACTTCGCTCTCTGCGTTGGGTTGCATAGTTATTAGTGTGTCAATTATTTGTTCTCTTCGTGAAAATATATATTTCTTGTCGATCAAATCATAACACGCTTTCCCAGATACAGTCAATGTTAAGCCCGAATTTCATATCTAGGTAAGCACCAGATTGCACAATTTCAAGTCAAAAATACAAAATCTCCCTACCGTGGGAGGGGACACCCCCCTCCCACACCCACCCCCCACTCAGTCACTTCGCTCCCTGCGTTGGGGTGCATATTTATTAGGGTGTCAATTATTTGTTCTCTTCGTGAAAATATATATATTCTTGTCGATCAAATCATAACACGCTTTCCCAGATACAGTCAATGTTAATCCCGAATTTCATATCTAAGCAAGCACCAGATTGCACAATTTCAAGTCCAAAAATGCAAAAGCTACCTACCGTGGGAGGGGGAACACCCCCTCCCACACCCTCCCCCCGCTCAGTCACTTCGCTCCCTCGGGATTGGTCGCTTCGCTCCTTGCAATGTCTCACTCTCACATCTGGCTCAAAGTTGGCACCACTGTGAGTGTGGTTGCATGGGCATAATAGCCCCTACAACACAAAAATCGTGAGCCCCCATAGGTTTTGCCTCCCCCCAAATCCAAAACTGCTTCCGGCCCGCCTGGTCACGACCATCTAACATCTACCCCCCCCCCCCCCCCCCCCCCAACAAGAGGACTTTCAAGCAATTGTCTTAGTCTCGAAATATTTCGGCAGGTGATCTCGGCCGCGAACAAATTGGTCTTGGTCCGGTAAACGGCAAATCATCCCCCCCAGGTGTAAGAACCTGTCTACGCCACTGTATTTTACTACTGTTTAGCTGATAAACACTTGATTTTATATTTTGCATGTATTGTATTATGTATGTACGTATACGTTGAAATAAATTAAATGGAAGGAAATAATGGTTTTGATTACCCCGTTCTAATTTTTGTATGACAGGGGCGTCGATCTGTCCGGAAAACACAATACATTGGTGGGGCGAGCTATTGTTCACAAACAATGCTCGCCCCCCCCCCCCCCCCCCCCAATGCATTGTGTTTTCCGAACAGATCGACACGTCTGTTGTATGATTTCGAGTGCCATGTACAGTCATTGTGCCTCCATGGTAGTACAGCAAGCTAACTGATATTCTAGTAGCTAACCTGTTATAGTTTACTCATAAGTGAAGCAATACGAAATGAAGTATTTGAGTGAAATATTTAAACTGATTTTTAAAAAACCCGTTGAATTCCATTATCAGCATTGCTGTCCATGCAGTAGTAATTCTGATGGGTTTTATAAGCCACCGATACAAAAGATAAGCTTCAATTTTTTGACTTTGATGGAATCACATTTATTTCCTCTGTTTATGTTAATTTATCTTCATATCCACTCTAATTGACTGTAAATAGTATAACTATTTTTCTCATCCATCTTATCTATATCACTGCATTCGAACAAGTTTGCGGCTGGGAAGTTATATTGCCTGCAAAATTAGAATGACTGCATAATTATTATTTGGTCTCCGTTGTCATGCAAAGTATTCTAACAAAATTAATTTTATTCTTTACATTTTTTCCAAAACAGAGACAAGCTTGCCGGAGGGAGACGAACAACAGTCGAATTGCAGGATTACAGATTTTGATTATAACACCGATACGGGTAGGTTTGGATTGCTTTACGTTTGAACAGACAGAGCACTAGTGGCGTACCTAGGATTTTCCAGTTGAGGTGGGGTGGAGGGGGGGGGGGGCAAGTATTGCATTTTCAAGCATTCAATAATTGCATTTTCAAGAGGGGGTTCAGGTTTTCGGATGGCTAGCAACAAAATAAAATTTTAGGGCCCCGAAAATATTATATTTACCTTATCACCTGTATGTCAAGCAAAACATTTCCTCACCATTTAGATGTCCAATAACGATATGTACAGCTTAAGACTGACATGATTTTGCCAATTATTTTAGTCTGTTTTTTCCGCAAGAAGAACTTTTGGGGAGGCACCCACGGAAGTATCTATACTTTTCGTTGGGGCACCCGGGGGCACGAACATGTGAGGGGGCACATGTCACCAGACACCGGGTATAATAGCAACGCCCATGCGCAGATCACAAATAAACATCATAGTCATCGGTGGTCACGCATTAATGTGTCTCTTAAGATATCATCAGACATCTAAAGGACGAAGAACAATAGAAGGATAATAGATGTTAACTGAAGAAAAGCATACTAGTAAGAGAGAGACTGGATGGTAAGTGAACGTGTGTATGATTGTGACGTTGTGATCGTGTAGGTATGTGCGCAACGTAACTGCACCACCAGGGGGTGCGTTGGTGTGCGTACGCTCTTCCATCCTCCCCCTCCCCCCCCCCCCCCCTTAAAGTCAGGTAGGTCCACATTTCATCTGTCTTGGCCATCGCTTACATTGGTCTCGGTCTCGGCCACAACGACCCCCCCCCCCCCCCCCCACCCCCTCTTACAAAATCCTGGCTACGAGCCTGCAGAGGTGAAGAGGTGTTCTGGTCTAGTGGTCAGAGCTCCGCTCTTCGCGCCTATCGACCCCAGGTTCGAATCTTGGTCGCGTCTATCGGATAGTGACAAAAAAGGGCAGTCCCAGACGTAATAATCATAATTGATTGAACGCGTCTGCAAAAACAAAAATAACCAACCCCCCTCCTCTGATCATGATTGTCATGATTTATGATAGCATGTAGAAGAAGAAGAAGAAGAATACACGAAAAAAATCTCCTGTGAGACATTGTCCTCCAACTCTCACGTTTTCCTAAAATGGGATAGAAGGAAACACTGAAATCTATCGAAATTACTCTCTTTATTAAATTTAGAGGCAGTTACTATTTTATGGAAGTGTAAAAAGTAACTGCATTTGAATTGTATTTATTGTATATGGCAAATTAATCGGGGTAGACCCTAGCCAGGTCAAAATCATGATTGTCACAACAAAACTAAGTACCACTTCATGGACGTACATGTACATACACATTAGGCGTAGGATCGAGGCGGGGCTGGAGTTTTAAAAACGGCCATATCCGGTCAAAAACACTCAACTTTCGGGTAAAGCGTGTCACAATCGGGCAAACTCATATCGTACTCGGGCAAACTCATATCATATTCGGGCAAAACTATATATCATATTCGGGCAAAACAATATATCGTATTTGGGCAAATTCATATCACATTCGGACAAAACCATATCGTATTGGGGCAAACTCATAATCATATTCGGGCAAAGCATGTTATATGGTGTTGTAGTTGGTTTTTTTTTTGGGGGGGGGGGGGGCTAATCAGGTGAAAATGAGAAGATAGTATTTGGGCAAAAACCTCAGGCCCCTCGAAGAAATGTGTCCCTATGATTAAGCTCATGGGTCTGAGGTATGTTGCCCGAATACCAGCCTTCCCGTTTCCCCACCCCCCCCCCCCCCCTCCCGATAAGCTGCCCGATAATGGTATAATTTATATCATTTTGCCCCCCAAAGTGGCATGTTTTTATCCGAATATGACGTGAGTGCTCTCGAATATTAATGATTTTGACCCGATTTTATGTGTGTTTTTTAACTAATACTGCCTTTAAAAAGCAAAAACTCTCTCGGGACTGGGGGAGTGTGGAGCTCAAAGGGGTCCAAAAAGTAGTACAGGTTCTAAAAAAAAGTAGTAAAACGTATCGTGAGGGGAAACAAGTCAGTGATCACTTTGTCTATTTTTATGTACATGTCGTAATAATTAAGACAATGATTATATATCATCCATCATGAATTGTTTTATATTTTGTTGTTTACAGGCTTTATCGATAAATTTGACGGAAACTATGGACTGGGAAGTATCTTTGGTTGTACCGGGATGGCGAGGTAATTATGCCGACTGTTGTGTATTGTCCATACTGTAATAGGCGTTGATTATTTCACTACCCTTGGTTACAAAACAATTATGATAACACTTAATTTTGCCGATCTTTCCTAGTCCTAGATCTAAAAAGTGCAGTGTAGTTTGAATTACATGTAAAACGATTGACAACTTTGTTGTTTTGTTATTGTTTCCCTAACTTCGGGATAGTTCAGTTTTGGAATAAAGGGCACTTCAAGAAAACTTTTTTGTGTGAGGTAATGACAAAATGAGCGTAACATTGAGAAGAGCACACAATTTTATTGACAGAATCAACTTTATTTGATCAAAATTGGTTCAGAAAGGGCTGTAATATCCATAAGTATATCAGATTGAAATAAATGTGGGGGGACCAACTTTTATTTAAAAATTAACAAACAAAATTTTTAAATGAGACGCATTTTTGACAAATCTACCAAAATGGTCTTTAATTGTTTTTGATGATCCGGATGCAAAAAGCTAATCACAAGTAGACCTACCTATGAAAATGTCAATCGAAACATAATTGTTTTTTCCCACCTGCAAGAAAGATGTGGGCCCTATTCAAATTCGCCTTTGGTGATAGTGGTGGCTTCGAACATCTAGTAAGGGATTTGAATCAGTAGTTCATTGCATAATATACTTCTTTCAATCACAAGCTTCCTGTAACACAACTTACATAAGTATTCATGTTTCATCATCATAAATATTCATTGTCATTCATATTTAAATTGTATGAAAGGTCTCGGTAAACGTCCCCCATTTTGGACTCAGAGGACGGTATTTAAAAACAATATACATAATTATGCGCTTCTAGGTGAACGTTTACCATATGTTTGACTACCATTCAAGCATCATTGAACTATAAATGTTAGTTTTTAATGATAATTTGAAAGTTGTAATTGGTAAAGTTCTGTCTGACCAAAACTGTACTATCACTTTAAGGGGCCCATGCAGTGGGGTATTATTTTAATTGTTTGCGCACGTTCACTATATCATAGATATCTTTCCACCGTAGATGATACCCCCTACAAACCATGCATTGTTGGAAAGCTTAGAATAAGGGGACTTAAAAAATCAACCAAAAGACTATGGACTTAAAGTAAGGGTTTTAAAAGCAATTATTTAGTGAAATTTTTGTTTTCTTCAAGCTTTAGGAAGTCAGATTTCAACCACTACTACTCAGAAGTAAAGTGGCATGTACATTATACTCTTATTGTACGATATAATTATGTTATGATGCTATACCAACATGGTAATGATGGCTTTTTACATTATTCAGTTATCCAGGGTAAAGAGGTTGAACGAGTATATTTTGGTTTACAAGAGGGGTACCACTTTTTCCCCAAAAAAGAAAAATTCTTCAACATTTCATTGAACTGAGTAAAATACTATTCAAGTTTTAGCAATTCTAGTCTGAAAGACGGAATTGTGGCAAATGAGCTAATATTGGGGCGTAGACAATATTTAAAATTGTTCGATGAATGGGACATCTATAGATAAAAACAATAATAATAACATTTTGTTTAAAGATAGTTATATAATGGCCGTAGTTACCCAGCTAGCCACCTGACGTCGCGCCAACGTTGGGCCGATGTCATTTTCGTTGTAAGGGGACGTTGGGCCAACATGCGACATGCGACGTCACCGAGACGTGAAAATGTCCGCCAGCCCAACATCAGCTAGGCGTCTTTTTTTAATGCTGGCCCAACGTCATTTTGCGATTTCGGCCCAACATCAATTATTGACAATGGCCCAATGTCAGTTCTAACGTAGGCCCAACATCGATTCCTGACGTTGAGAGAACATCAAGTTCTGACGTTGGCCAGACGTTAAAATGTCCGCCAGTCCAACATTGTCCCAACATCATTTTCCGACAATGGCACAACACCGAATCCTGACATAGGATAGATATCAAATTTTGATGTGGGCTCGACGTTAAAATGTCCGCCAGCCCAACATCGTCACTACGTCATTTTGTGATATTGGCATAACGTCAATTTCCGACAATGGCCCAACATCAACTCATCACATTGGACCAACATAACATTATGATGTGGGCTCGAGGTTAAAATGTCCGCTATCCCAACATTGTCCCAACATCATTTTGTGATGTCGGGCAAATGTCAATTTCCGACAATGGCCCAATATCAAATCCTGACGTTGGGCCAACATCAAATTCTGACGTTGGCCCGACATTAAAATGTCCGCCAGGATGACATTAGCCCAACGTTATTTTTTATTGTTGGCCCAACATCAAATCTTGACGTTCGCCCGACGTTTGAATGTCCGCTAACCCAACATTGGCCCAACGTCATTTTCTGATGCTGGACCAACATCACAATTTGACAATGGCCCAATGTCAAATGGCCAACGTAGGACCAACATCAAAAACGTAAAAAGAAATGTGAAGACATGCATAGATCGCACATTTGCTCCATGCATTTTTGTTTAACGTTTACACACATTCATAAATTCATAAATTCATAAATTCATAAATTCATAAATAAATTCATAAATAAATCATAATTCTATAAATATCCTATTCCTACACCTATTGCCTAATCCTAACCTATCATCCTATCGTCCTACAAACACAGGTCGCAATCGGTATAATATATATACACCTCTTCTTAGCATGTATGTTTTGTATTGGTTAGTAATTTCAGAGCGTTGAATCTGAAATAATCCACCTTCAAATCATATTCATAACACTATTTACATGTGCTATTTATATTCTTATATATCCTTATAAATTATATAAAGCAGCAAGGACATTTCAAAATATATATTTTTTTAATATAAATAATTACAAACATCGAAATTTTATATTTTACTAACCGTCACTTATAATCGATCATGAATTCCCCGATAGCAATACTTTGGGCCGTATGCATAAAGACAAGCAATTGTTTATAAGCAATTGCTTTAAGCACAAGCAAGAGCTTGTCAAGCAAAAGATCAAGTTCAAGCAATTGCTTGAATTCATATGCACAGGCTTTTGCTTGTGCTCAAACCTTTTGCTTGCACTGCCAAGCATTTGCTTACGTGTTGGACAAAGGATCGTTACGGTTGTGCGAACATCGCACTGCAGGACAACAATGCTTCGTGCCCGACCTGGCGGTAGTATTGTTTTCTTACGCAAATAGCGAAGAAACAGCACAGAGCATCAGGGGGGTTTCTGTGCAGATCGATGGACAAAAATTGCCGTAAAAAGTCTAAAATAACAGGAATTTGATTAAATATGAAATCACAACATAATCTCTGAAATAAGGAGCTTGTAATCATCCTGAAACGGTATGAAAATTTGATCCTTAAACTCGAATGCCCTGAGTAAGCAAGAGCTCAAGCTGGTCCGGAGGTGCTTGAAAAAACGCAAGCAATTGCTTATCAAGACAAGTAAAAGGTTCGTTTTATGCATACGGTTTTATGCAATTGCTTGTTTGGTAAGCATTTGCTTACGAGCCGTAAGCAATTGCTTGTGCTTGTAAGCAAAAGCTTTTGCTTACAAGCAATTGCTTGTTTGTGTGCATACCGATTCAAGCAAAAGGCTAGCACAAGCAATTGCTTGTTTTTATGCATACGGCCCTTTGTTTGTACGTTTGGATTTATTTATAATTATCAATTGATGATTTACAATTTGAATCGATTACTAATGTTTGTAATCGTTTAAACGAAATTCAATTCATTCAAGATCCCAAAGCAAGTTAACAAAAATATTATAAGTACCCGGCTAGCCAGCTGACGTCGGACCGATGTCGGCAGGTTGTCGGCAAGATCGCGGTCGGCAAACAGACGTCGCGCCAACATTACGCTAATGTCGAATTTAAGTTGGAGGTTTTAGAAATTTTAGAAAAGTCGGAAAATGGTTGTAGTTGAATGTCGTGGCGATGTCGCACCAATGCAGATACCAATTTAAGAGGTCGATAGAGGGTTGTGAAAAATTGATGTCGGACCAATATTTTTTTATTGGACATCCATATGACATTCTTAATTATGACGCCAAAGCGATATCCTGCCAAAGTCACAAATGGCAGCAATAAAACTAATCAGTAGATAGTCATTATATTGATGTTGTGCCGATGTCAATAATGCGACATGAATATGACATCTCAAATATGAAATCGGCCATATATCGCCCCGATGTTTGAACTGGTAGTACTTTAAGAGGTCGGTAAAAGGTTGTACAATATATGTCGGGCCAATGCTATTAATTAAACATAAATATGACAACTCAAATACGACTTTGGGCCTATACCGCACAGATGTCGAAACTTATAGCAATTATAAAGGTCGGTAAAAGGTTGTGAAATAGATGTCGGGCGGATGTCATTACTCCTACATACATATGACATCTCTACTATGACGTCAGTCCGATATTGTGATGATGTTGCATTTGGTAGCAATTTAAGAGGTCGGTACATGGTTGTGAAATTGATGTCGGGCCAATGTTATTAATTGGACCTCAATATGACATCTCAATTATGACGTCACACCGATATCCTCCCAATGTCAGAATTTGCAGCAATGGAACAGGTCGGCAAATGGTCATTAAATTAACGTAATGCCGATGTCATTAATCGCGCCGATGTTGGATCTGGTAGCAAATTAAGGGGTCGATCAAAGATTGTAAAATTGATGTTGGGCTTATGTTATTAAATATACATAAATATGACAGCTCAAATATGACGTTGGGTCAATGTTGTACCGATGTCGAACTGGCGACCATTTCCGGCTTGTTTCATTGCTGCCAGTTCTGACATCGGCAGGATATAGCTATGGCATCATCATTGAGATGTCATATTCATGTCTAATCACTGACTTCGGTACAACATCAATTAAATGACCATTTGCCGAGTTGTTTCATTGCTGCAAGTTCTTACATCAGCCTGACATCATATTTAAGAGGTCACATTCATGTCTAATTAATAATATTGGACCGATATAAATTTTACTACCATTTACCGACCTCCTAAATTGCTATCTTTTCCGACATCGGCGCGATATTAGCCCGACGTCATATTGGAGATGGCATATTCATGTCCGACATTGACATCGGCGCAACATCACTTTTATGATCATTTGCCGACTTGTTTCATTGCTGCCAGTTCTGACGTCGGCAAGATTTTGGTTTGACGTCAAAATTGAGATGTCCTATTCTTGTCTCATTAATTTTCCCGACATTAATTTCACAACCATGACTGACCACTGACTAAATAATTGATGTTGGGCCAAAATCGCAAAATGACGTTGGGCCAGCATTAAAAAAAAATGACCATTTGCCGACTTATTTCATAGCTGCCAGAGGCTGACATCGACAGGATATCGCTCTGGCGTCATCATTGAGATGTCATATTCATGTCTAATCATTGCCGTCGGCACAACATCAATTCAACAACCATTTACCGACCTCCTAAATTGCTATCAGTTCCAACATCGGCGCGATATTAGCCCGACGTCATTCATGAGATGTCATATTCATGTCGGGCTATTGACATCAACGCAACAACAATTTTATGACCATTTTCCGAGTTGTTTCATTGCTGAATGTTCTTACGTCGGCGGGATATCGGCCTGACATCATATTGTCGATATCATATTGATGTTCAATTAATAACATTGTCCCGACATTACTTTCACAACCATTTACCGTCCTCTTAAATGGATGCCAGTTCAAACATTGGCGCGATATAAGGTCGACGTCAGATTGGAGATGTCATATTCATGTCGCAATATTGACATCGATGCAATATCAATTTGATGACCATTTGCCGAGTGGTTTCAATGCTGAATTATGTTCTTACGTCGGCGGGATATCGGTCTGACATCATATTGTTGATATCATATTGATGTTCAATTAATAACATTGTCCCGACATTACTTTCACAACCATTAAGCGACCTCTTTAATTGATACCAGTTCCAACATCGGCGCGATATTAGCCCGACGTCATGTATGAGATGTCATATTAATGTCGGACCCATTGACATTGGCGCAACATCAATTTTATGACCATTTGCCGACTTGTTTCATAGCTGCCAGAGGTTGACATCGGCAGAATATCGCTATGGCGTCATCATTGAGATGTCATATTCATGTCGAATCTATTTTTATTGGGCCATTGGCGGAAATTGACGTTGGGCCAACATCACAGAATGATGTCGTGACAATGTTGGGCTAGCGGATATTTAAACCTCGAGCCGACATCATAATGTTATGTAGATCCAATGTCATGAGATGATGTTGGGCCATTGTCGGAAATTGACCGTTATGCCAATATATCACAAAATGACGTAGTGACGATGTTGGGCTGGCGGACATTTTAACCTCGAGCCAACCGCGATGTACCGACATCCGGCCAAAAACTTATGACATCGGCCTGACGTCAGGTGGCTAGCTGGGTAGTTCAATCAGAGAGGTGGGAAAGACTTCCCACCTCTCTGGTTCAATGCACGTTTAGGACATGATATTTACACAGAGTCTGACATTTATATGTTTTTGTATGAAAAAATTACCTTTTTCAGGAGACGATATGTAGTCTGAAGATCAGGTGGAAGGCAACAATAAGGATTTATAAATTTGTCAAGGTTTACGACGCACTGGCAGAGGTTGCCCCAGGCGATCCTAACATCGAGTATGGCTATACGGTGACCGTTAGGCACTTCCGCTCCTACGAACAGGCGAAAGAAAAGGCCATCGATGCCCTAGTCGATCATTTGACGAAGCTCGGGCTGATAAACGGTGAGACTGATATACAATGAACTGAGAGAATCCTTATAATAGTTTCCATGCAATAATACGGGGTGGACTTCCCATAATACGGGAACAAAAGGAGTTTTTTTCGGGGGGGGGGAATTTACGAGAATGAGACTTAAAGGGATAGTTGAGTTTTGGTAGAGAGGGCGCTAGACTTTTTTTTTTTGGTGAGGTAATGAAAAACTGAGTGTAAAATTTGAAAGAGCATAATATTTAAATAATAAAATCATCTTTGTTTGATCAAAATCGGTTCAGAGACGGCTGAAATATCCATAAATATAACAATTTGTAATAAAACTGGGGCCCCAGGTTTATTAGAGAATTTTGAACCAGCCGTTGAAATTCGTTTTAAAATGCTTCCTCTTTTCAAAAATTTTCAAAAGAGGTTTTTAGATAGTTGTTGATTATCTCTCTATCTAATCACTATTTAAACAAAACATCACATGCACAATATGTTATTTAAAATGGTTTAAACAAATGCATTTTTTTAAAGCGCCCTCTTTAGTTTAAACAGCTCTTTTGAATGATAACAGGCTTTTTACTTAGTCGTTTGTAATTGTTGTATTCCTTTTGAGCATGATGGAGATATAATTATTAGTTTGTAATGTAATGGTGCATGTTTTGGTTACTAAAATTCAGTTTGACTAAAACTGTACTCTCTCTACCAGAACTCAACTATCCCTTTAAAAATTGAGCTTGAAATCTCCTTTTCGTGAAGTTATAGACCTCTAAATGAATTATGCTACACAACGCGTTTTATCATGCATTAAGAGTCTTCACCCGTGCAAAATTTCGCTCACGATAGCTGCCGGCGCATTCCGGGGTATGTGTGACCCCTACGTGACCCGCGCACAGATTGTGATCGAACAACGGCGTAAGCGAATACTAAACAAAATAACTCGCTAAAACTGACTACATGACTATTTACCAATTCTGACGTTGGGAACATTGAATCCTACCAGGAGGCCAAATGAGGATATCTTCGATTCTCTAATAATTGATATTCGTCCGTCTAAACTGATCAAACATACATGACGAACGGCCGCGCACCCTTTCAATTGCACTGTTTGTTCTAGTAAGTCACGTTGCAGAAAGAGTTTCAATCGATCGTAAAGTTGCAATTAATTGCAAGTCAGAACATGTGACTAAATGCGAAAATCTGATTGGTTGAAATGTGCATATTTTTTTACTTGCAATTAATTGCAACTGTACAATCGATCGTAACTCATCTGCAACGGGGCCCTGTTGTGTTTAAAATATCAATCATGACGTTCTTTTTTTATATAATTATCGAGTATTAATTGTTCGTTGGCTCACGATGATTAACATTTTCCGTAGCATATTATTGTTTCACAATATCAAGCATTTCATTTCTAACGTTTTTTTGTTTTAATACTGTAGAAAAACCTTGTCACGTCGACCCCTACCAAATTCATCTAGTGAACACGAATGGACAGTGCCCGCCAAACTCAAACGTGTCTGCGTGCACTGAATGCATCTTTCGTTGCACCAATCAAGCCGATGTGGACTTCGACCAGAGTACCACCCTCCGCTGCTGCGGGAATGGCCAATTCGACCGGGAAAATATGCCATGCGATGGTAAGTCACATCATAGACCTACTAAAAATATACAAAACATATGTAGGTCAAATAGTTAACAAATAGTTGATGTATACACTTATACAAAATAGTTGAAGGCAACTTGCATTTGGATTTCAGGGAACCTTTAGCGCTAAAAGTAGGGCTTTTGGGGAAGGGGGCAGGAGAAGCAAGCTGTTCTTGTTGCTGTTCTTGTTTTACAATACATGCTCTCTTTTGATATTATAATTTACAGGAAGTCAACCGAGTATACAGACATCGCCTAGGCCTGAGACCACAACATGTAAGTCAGAATGTATGGTATCAGTAATAGTGATTGGCAATTTACACTGTTGTCAAACAGACGGGATAGTAGACGTATATCGAGTAAACGGTCTAATATAGACATCAACACACACATTTTGCTCATTGAAACTCTGATTCAGTGCATACTATACAAATGTAATCTTTAAAGTGATCCATTTACTTTGTCAAAAACAAACATTCAACCAAAATCACTTGGAGCTTTCACATTTGCCCCTTATTGTTTGGCTTGTGGTATAAACAAACAAAACATCATTGTATGTGTTCTGATTTTGCAAATATCTCTCTAAAGCTATAATGATAGCGATATTTACGAGTGAATTGAAAAGCGTTCGCGTAACACCCCCCCCCCCCCCTCCCCCCGCCCCCACCCATCCAGTCTTACCACTCGACGCCACTGCTTGTTCTGTGAAATAGTAATAATAATATTGAACGAGAATTCTCTCATAATAGACAACATAAACAAAATATGTAATTTCTGTACTAAATTATGCCAATAGTAGACTCCAGAAAGCATGAATAATTTTGAGAAATGGATGATTTATAGAAAACTGAACTATTGCTCTCATACCAGCTTCTGTGGACGGCCCGCAGTCAAATTGCAGAACTTGGCCAGACTACGACACGGATGGAGGTAAGTAGAAAATGAATGCTTGTGCGATGCGATACAGACATTATTGATGATTTGTTTTTACACAAACTTTTACACGATTAATTTTTACAAACTGTTTGCTTTTACGTTGTACGATGAACTTTGTTAATGATTGCTTGAAAGTTATGTGATCGTTTTATATTGATTCAAGATATCCAATGTCTACGCCATTTTATCATTTGATTAGAGAGAGGGGAGAGAAAAAAAAGGTACATAGAGAGTGCAGATAAAAGGGGACTTAAAGAAAGCGTGAGATGAACATATAAAATGAGAATTAGAGACAGAATTACAAACGGCGAAGTATAAATGATTGTATCATTTCCAAACAAGCGTTTAAATCACACAAGGGCGCTCTCTAAAAACATATTTGTTTCAACTGTATTTCTCATACAAAACGTTGAATGTGACGTTTTGTTAAAATACTGATTCAATAGAGAGATCATCAACAACTGTTCAAAATCCTATTTGGTATATTTTGGGGGGAATTTTATATATTTGTCCTTATTATAGAATAAATGTTGGTCCCATACATGTTGGTCGCACATCTATTCCAATCATATTTATTTATTGATATTTCACTTAGTTTTCATTATCTCGTAAATTAATTATTTGTTGAAGCGCCCTCTAGACCGAAACTGTACTACCCATTTAAAGAAAGAGAGAAAGTGGGCAGGTAAATAGGGAATTAAATAAAGAGTGGGGGCAGATGAAAAGGGGAAATTGAAAAGGGATATGGTATGGGGCAGATAAAGAAGGAGATAAAGCTAAATAAAGAGAGGGGGACATTCCGAGGGTAGCCATTTTGCTTTTAATAAAGGAAACTAATTTTCCCAAAATTGTTAGTGCGTCCAGTGGAACCTTGATTGGATTTCCTTATTAACCCATTGCCTACGAGAACCCGATGGGTCCTGTATTAACTCTATGGAGGTTGGAAAATCTACTAGGGAACAGGTTAAAGATTGTCAAGCGTGTGGATACTATAGTAGACCACGAATCGCCATATTGAACTATAGGCTTAGTTAATGCGCATTTACAGTGCGCAGTATGTTTGCAAGATGGCACCGCGCATCCATTTTTACGAATCCGAGCTACCTTTAAGTTGATGAGACTAGTTAGTAAAACAAAAACAAAAAAGTGGCCTTATAGCAAGCTGCATTAACATTCTCTTTGTCTTCTATTTGTTTGAAGATTCCATAGTGAAGTTCGATGATAATTGCAAAAACGCAAATGTGAATTCAGGACAGAGCAGTGGCAAGGTAAGTCAGCATATTCCTTTCATTTCACCTTTCACTTCACATGTCATGTCACAAAATAAATGTGTATTCATGGCTAATTTAACATTTTAGTGCAACTGCTGAGGGTGTTGTCACATATAACCGAATAGCCTAAACTGATGCCCGACGGATAGAAGATTTTTGAAATAAAATTATCCGGTGGTAAAAGTAAAAGTCTCCATTGCTGCATGCGCAAGACTTTCCGCCAGATAAAACAACGGACATCGTCTGACAAGGAACGCATTCGCCAAGCAGGAAACGCATACGAACGGAGACGAGCGGATTGAAAGTTTTGCTATCCGGTGATATTATGTGACAGGGACATAACACTTGTTTTAACCCTAAAATGACGTCATCAAAACACTATTATTTTTTTTTGTCCGAATTAATGAGGGCTTATTTTCGACCAAGGGCCAGTTTTTACAGCTATTGCTATTTTTTTTAAACTAGGATCTCAGATATGCATGATACTCCCATATCTGTAATTTGTAATGAATTCTACTTAAAGCCTATACTAAATAAACACAAATTATCTTATCGTGATACGCGAGATTCTCGTTTGTAGTATTGTAGCTTGGAAACTAGGCAATCTTCATAACTTGATAACAAAATAAAGCGGATTACCAGGAGATGACTTGCCCGTTGCCTAAACAATTTATATAAATTGTGTTTTTGGTGTCAACATACATTTTTTTTTTCTTCTCCAATTACTACAGGTGTCTTTGTGCGGGCTGGATATAACTTGGAGGACTTGCGACCGGATTTACAAAATATTTAGTAATCCCGTAGTATACGACGGACTGGCAGAGATATCCGACATCGATAAGCCATACACGGTGGTCGTCATCGGATTCCGAACACCCGAGGAGGCTCGCAGAAAGGCGATCGATGCCCTCGTCAACCATTTGACCTCTATCAGATTGATCGAAGGTAATGCGGGGAGGAGAAGCGGGATGAGGATTGGGGGAAGGATGGGAGGTGAACGGGGGGAAAGAAGGTGGAAGGGGGCGGGGGGGGGAGGTTGAGAAGGAGAAGGTGGTTGGAGGATATGGGAGGATGAGGGGCGGAAGCGAAAGGAAGGGGAGAGGGGAGGGAAGGAGGAAAGGGGATGAGAAATGGAGGGGAGGAGGAGGAGGAAGAAGTAGAAAAAGAGGGGAAGGGGATTGGAAGCGGAGAGGAGAGAAGTTGAAGAGGAGAAGTTGGAGTAGGGGAGGAAGAGAGGGGAGAATTAAGATAAGAAGAGGGGTGGAGGAGAGAGGAAGGATGGTTGAGGATAAGGGGAGGTGGCGGTAGGCCACCTTTCCCAAACTAGGTAAATGTTGGGCTTTGGAATGCTAAGTTCTTCCTCGTGTCTTCTTCCGTCGTGGCATCGGACATAATTATATACAAATGAAAAATTAAACAATTACATGAAAAATATATTAATTAAGAATAAATTAATGAACACATGAATAAATTAATGAATACACAAATGGGTAAGTAAATAAACAAATAAAATGATAAATAAGTCAATACATAAACATCATAATTTGGAATAATTCTGTTTCTGGATAATATATATATATATATTATATATGTGAGTCATAACTTCCGGTTGATAAATCGAAACAGTTCGTATTATATTTGTTTTTATTTTCTCCCATAACTCTATAACCTTTTCACCAGAAAACCCTTGTGACGTTGGTCCGTACCCCAACTCGTTAGCGAACATAGACGGGCAGTGCCCGCCGAACTCCAACGTGTCTGCCTGCACTGAATGCACATTCCAGTGCACCAATGAAGCTGATGACAACTTTGGCGAAACCACCACCATCCGCTGTTGCGGGAATGGCCAATTTGATGTTAAACTGCCGTCGTGTAAAGGTTGGTTTTGATGTTTTAAAGAGATAGTACAGTTTTCGTTTAGAGGGCGCTTCAAGAAATATTTAAAATACTCATTTGTAAAGTAATGAACAGGAAATGGGAAATTACATTTTTCGTTTAGAGGGTCGTTTCCATACATAATTTAAATAATCAATTGTAAAGTAATGAACAGGAGCATACAACTAATCACTAAAGACTCGTATTTTCAACATAAATGTAATAATATTGTTGCGTGATATCGTTTCCTCTATAGCTGGTCTGCAGGCAGAGGCAGGACATTGAATGTTCTAGGAGACAAGAAGAGCGAAAAAGAGGCATCGGAAGCAGGCAATTGCTTAATAAAATAATATATATATATATATTAGCAAAGCCCCTTTTAATCATTAACATTAACAAAACAAATGCAAAGCAAGAGACTCAAGGTCTTCTAGCGTAGAGAATAGTGGGCAAAATAAAAAGGAAGCACGTTTATCACCATTTTGTACAATCTATAACACCTAAAGTTGCATAGATACATGATATAAAAACATTAATGTTTTGTTTATATTGAAATATATAATTTGTCTGATAAAATATATTTATTTGTTAAATGTTCTCATTAACAGTTGATAAAAGCGATTAAGGAGAGAACCAGCTCCATAGTCACATGGTACCATCAACCAATCAGGAACAGGGAACAGCCTCAAATTCAAGCGCTACATGTACGACACCAAGAAGCAGATGATTCAAACGTGACATCGGGATTTCAGCTCTATACACAGACTGATTCTAATTGGAGATTATTTTAAAGGTAGTCGTGCGTGGGGGATGATCCACTGCTGGTCGCCATTTTGAACTAGGCTTTTTATTTTGTGCGCTCTGCATAACACTGAGTCAGTGTGCATTCCGCACGGTGCGCAAGTTTTTTTCGCAAGATGGCACCGCGCGTCTGGTTTACGGATCCAAGCTGCCTTTATAATGAATTAATATGAATTATAATACAAACAACGAATAAGGATGCTAAGTCAATATTGCGATTACACAGAATCAATTTTGGATTTTTGAACTATGTTATACTGATGCAACTTATTCCAGCTTCGTTCTTATACAGAGATAACAAGTTCGGTACAGGGTAACTTGGTAGCTAAATTTAGATTGAAATGTGAAAGTTCTTGATGTTCTCTTTTGACTGGGCTATAATTGGGAATATGTTTGTTTTATCTGTGATTTCATGTGTGCCCTACCATAGGCGTATGGAGTGGGATGCTTGGGGGAGCTGATTTAACCCCAAGGGTGTTTAAGTAGCTAATGTTCATGCTTAATCATCTAATGTGGTGGTAATACCATATCTTCGAGCAAAATGCGCCCCCCCCCCCCCCCCCTCCAAACAAACAAATATGAAATTCTGCGTGGCAAAAGACATGAAATGCTTTTGTCATATTACGAGTTGATATTTAGATGTTTTTATTATGTAGATATGTACAATATATGCATACTGATTTATTGTTATTAATTGTGATAATGCGAACTAAAAATATCAACTGAGTTCGACCAATAAAATATTGAATTGAATTGCATTGCATTGAATTTAATTTAATTTAATTTGAATGAATATAACTGGATTGAGATGAATTGGAACTCTAACGGTTCTCTCATAACATGCTGCAATTGTACTAACAATAGAAGCATGGGATAGGTTTCAGTTTTTCGAATTTACCTTTCGTTAAAAAGATACTAACGATTGAAATGTTCAGATGTCAAAAGGGTAGTTCAGTTTTGGTATAAGTGGGTATGCACGAAATAATTTGTTGTGAGATAATGAAACTGAGTGCAAAATTTGAAAGAGCATACAGAATTAATGACAGAATAAACTTTGTTTCATCAAATCGGTTCAGAAACGGCTGAAATATTAATCAATATACCCGATCGGAATCAATCTGGGCCCCAGATTTATTCGATGATTTAAAAAAAAAAAATTAAATGCTTACACTTTTTCAAATATTTTCAAAAGAGCTTTGAAATAGTTGATGATCTCTCTATTTAGTCATTATTTCAACAAAACACCACATGCATAATTTTGTATGAAAAATGGTTGAAACCAATTTTTTTTTTAGAGAGCACCCTCTTGTGTTTTAATGTGTCTTTTTGAATGATAACAAATATGTGATGTCACAGATGGACAACTCCCATTGGAACTGTACAACAAAACTTCACAAAATGTCACTTTTCATGAAAAAGCATCGTCCTTCTACTCTCATTCTCAGATATGTTAGAGAAGAGGTAAATGTGCGTGCATTTAAGGTAAAACTTCGTCAACTGGTCCAGTGAAATCCACGAAAAGTTTAAAAATATGAAAATGTGTGTACAAAGTCATTGGAAGGTTGTCCTCCTATGGCATCACAGATTTTGGCAAATTGGCATGTAGAGAGGGCGGCAAACAAAACTTACCAAAATCATAACTTTTGAATTGAAAATCCAAATTTGCTCAAACTTTCACTATTGGGCTTCTAAAATTGTTCTCCTTTCATTCAATCCACATTAATTCTTGGGGAAACTTCCCCTTTAAGTATTCGTATAATTATTGTGTTTGTACTTGATTTTCACCAACCAAATATCAAATTTATTTTGGTTAAGCACATCAAAAGTAATTCCATCAGATCTGTGATGTTACAGGTTGATTTGTCTTTAACTTAGTAAAATGAAAACAAATAATCCACGATTGATGCATAGATTCAGAATAGAAATATAATGATCTATTTACCTCGATTTAAGTAAAGCATTTGATTCTTTGGATCATCGCATTCTTTTATATAAATTGCAGTTTTATGGAATTAGAGGAAGAAGAAAACAACGTACTTATCTTAATAATGTATATTCCGAATCTCTATCTGTCAACTGTGGTGTCCCGCAAGGGAGTATACTCGGCCCCCTACTGTTTCTTCTTTATATAAATGATATTGCTAAGACCTCACAATGTTTGCATTTTATATTGTATGCTGACGATACAAATATTTTTGTTTCTCATAATGATATAATGACACTTAGTAATATTGTTAATCGTGAATTACACGAGGTTTCAAACTGGTTTAAAGCGAATAAGTTGTTAGTTAATCTTGATAAGAGTAAATTTATGATATTTTCTTTGAAAAATGGCCGTCCCCCTGATTTCGATATTCAAGTGAAATTGGATGATATGTATTTGGAAAAAGTACACAAAGTAAATTTGTTAGGGGTTTTGACTGATGATAAGCTATCATGGAAAAATCATATTGATAATGTTTGTAGTAAAGTTAGTATGTCAGTAGGTATTATGAATAAACTTCGTCCCTTTCTTCCTGTGAATATATTGTTTACTCTCTACAACGCCCTTGTGTTACCTTATTTGGATTATTGTAATCTTGTTTGGGGAAGGGCGAGCTCTTGTTATATAAAACGTCTTTTTATACAAAAAAGAGCGATTAGACTGTGTTGTAACGCACCTTACCGTGAACACACAAGTCCCCTCTTTATACAACTAAATACGTTACCATTGCGCGATTTAATACAACTGAAAACAGGAATGTTTGTTTTTTGTTTTTAAACGCAAGCTTCTCCCGACCATATTCAATTATTTCTTTATTGAAAATAATCAAGTTCATGATGTAAATATAAGACGTAGACATAAATTATACTTGCCATTATTACGTTTAACTTTAACTCAAGCAAATTCAATTCAATATCATGCATCAGTTCTTTGGAATTCTTTAGACTCATCAATACAACAATCACCTTCCGTAAATTGCTTCAAGAAAACAATGAAAATAATTGTAATGAATTCATTGTGAAATTATACTATAAGTTCACACCAATAAACTAGTGTGTGTGTGTATTTGTTTGTTGTTTTTTTACGTTTAATTGATGTTATTGTTTTCTTTGTAATTGATTAATTTTGCATTATCTTTTAAGTTGTATTTTATTGTAAGGGTCGCTTTTTATACAAGCTTATAGCTTTCTAAAGTGATCCCCAGTACACATGTTACACTGTATTATATCTTGTATTTTAAATTGTGAATAAACTGAATTGAAACTACATATAGCAATCTATTTTTCTTGCACCATGCATTTGGATTTGGTATTCCTGTATACACACACACACACACACACACACACACACACACACACACACACACACACACACACACACGCACACACACACACATACACACACACACACACACACATACGCACACACAGTTATGCACATGCACACAGTCACGCACACCCGCACACGTTGCCAAGACCATTCGAGCATGGCTGAGTCCGAGACCACTGGTTTAGTTGTATAAGGGGGGGGGGGGGGGGGGCTAGGGGTGAGATGCTAGGAGATAGGGTCTTTACCAGGTCTTAAAATAAATGTATATTTTTCTTTTAAATAATTATAACACTTGCCTGGTTTTCATTTCCTCACAGAAATATGTATATCTTTCATTTCATCTCACAGCTCCTATGAGTGACGATGGGGAAGGGGGTCCGGGGTCATTATTTCAAACATAATTAAAAAGGGACTCGCATGATGGCCCGGATTCACAAAGGAGGTTTGTAGGAGGTTTGTACAAACCATGGTTTAAACCATGGTCTACATCTTTGGAGCGCTGCTCGTACACAGTAAAACAATTTCTTATTTATAATGATATGACTGTTAGTGCTTGCTTAACCAGCAATTTCCACCATCTGAGAAGACGAACATTTATTTGGTGCATTTTTAAAATGTGTACAAACAACATTGTTAACGAGTAAGGAGTTTACATTCTTTCTCCATCAGTTTACAAATGGCACTCCATAGATGTATACCATGTTTCGTACAAACCTCCTTTGTGAATCCGGGCCATCTCTGAAAGAAACTAGGCCATAAAGTATGGAGTACATAATACTACCAGGATAACATTTAGCGTATCATTAAATGTCATACTTGAGACACCAAAGCAGCTTGAGTCACGGATACGGATTTCTATTTACAACGACACTTGACAAGTTGGAGGTTATCTAAGATTGGACCAACTATACTTGACACGTAGGCTACTAATTTTATTTCAATCGTTTCTCCCTCCTACTGCTTGCAGCTGGAATCGAGGGCAGTCTTTTTCTTCTTTGCTTATTCTATCGTTTTTAGACATTATTATAACCCTTTATGTCCGCGCCAAAAGCACATCTCGCTTCGATATACAAATGCTTGATTTCCAACCGTGTTGTGCATGACTCCCAGATACCTTATGGAGAGTTTCAATTAGTTTTAGCCATTGACATAAACGCGTTTTTTCAATTTTATAATATATATTGTGATTGAAAACTGTTTCCTGTTTGAAATAAAGGTTTAAATTGAGCCCATCTGTGCTTCGAAGCTAGGATTGTTCGGGGGGGGGGGGGGGGTTATGTGACCTACAGGCCTTTCGTAGCTACAACCCTGTCCTGATACCAGCGTAAGAGGTGTAGTAACTTGAGAAATGAGTCCTTACCATTTGTTTTATAGTTCTTGCCATCCATATACTCAGTGTTACTAGGCCTTTTAGCTCAGGGGTAGAGCGTCTGACTCTTGACCAGGAGACTGTAGGTTCGAACCTCATACGAGACGTATCGCATACTTTGTAGTTGGTACATGGTTACTACTACTGCTACTGCCACTGCCACTGCCACTGCCGCTACCGCTACCACTACCACTATTACTACCATAGGCGTACCCAGGGGGGGGGGGGGGGGGTTGGGTAGTTCAAACCCCCCCCCCCCCCTTGACCAAAAAATTGCTGTTTTGCCCTTTTCAAATTTTAACCGGTTTCGACCGTCTGAAACCTGGTCTCGACCAACCAAAAACCTGGTCTCGACCGACTAAAACCTGGTCTCGACCGACAAAAACCTGGTCTCGGCCCCAACAATTTGTGAAGATCTCCGGTCTCGGTCTCGAAAATTTTGGAAGTACTTGGTCTCGGCCTTGAATTTTTTTTTACTACGGACACCCCCCCTCCCCCCCCCCCCCCCCCCCCCCCCCCCCCACTGAGAGGGGTTCTCAACTTTGAATGTACTTGGTCTCGGTCTCGAAAATTTTGAAGGTACTTGGTCTCGGCTGGAAATTTTGTACAAAATAACCCCCCCCCCCCCTTTAAAAAATCCTGGGTACGCCACGGACTACTACTACTACTACTAGGACAAACGCGGCGGACAATACTTTTTTTTTTTTTCAAAGATATTTATTTACACTGGTTTCGAACTCGGGATCACTCTGATTAGAGGGCGCGCGCTTTACCACTCTTGCCATGTACCACGTTCATATTTCTACCTTCCGACATGTTCAAGAACTATCGTCTTTTGGTTGTCTGGGGATCTGCCCCAGGTCCGCGGACAAGACTACTGGTTAGAGAAAAGGAGTGCGCGATAACCAGGGTCCCGATAACCAGGGAGGGGGCGGGACCTCTCAACGAATAAGCGAGATCACGTGACTTAAAACCAAAATACACTTCACTTTGATTGCTACAATATCCAGTGGCATAGCGTGGTCTGGCTCATTTTTTATTAATTAATTAATTTTTTATTTTTAAAAATTAATATTAATGAATTATTATTATTTTGGTTTGGGGGGGGGGGGGAGGGGGAGGGGGAGTACGCGAAATATTGGGGAAAACTTTATGTATGTCTTTTATAGAAGTTTTTTTAATGTGCTTTATGTCAAATTATTGGGGACATGTAATGTGGTAACCATCTCCACCCCAGCTTAGCTACGCCACTCCACGTGTCATTTATCAATCAAATAATTATGCAGCGTATGGGTGCGTTAGCTGTGATGGTATAAATGATAGGAGAAATTTACATCTGGACATAGTGCGTCGTTGTTTATCATCGAACGAACATATACTCAGCTCGACACGTCAGGTTAGCTGGACTTCACGAACACCCACATTCGAGAAAAGCCACAAATAGAGAGACCCTCGGCTGTCCATATCCGCCATAACGGTAAGAGCCATACTTCGCATATCATTCAATTTTGTTTCGACAATATTTTTATGTTTCTTTCTCAAATATGATGTCGGTAAAGTGCCAGTACCATCAATAATAACAAAAACTACCTATACCACAATCACTGCCCATCAACACTTCTACTAACAGCATCATTACCATCGTCGGGCATCATTATTATTATCATCATCAATCATTATTATAATCATCATCATCATCATCATCATCATGATCAACATCATCAATAACGACACCCAACAACCACGACAACAGCAACCACCACCACACCTATTCACCATGAGCACCAAAACCACCCTACTCATAATTATCACCTCACACGACCTCACACGGACCAACACCATCACAACCACGCAGCATCACCACCATCCATCAAAACAATCAACAACACCCTCACCATTACCACCTTCACCACCACCACCACCACAATCATCATCATCATCATCATCATCATCACAATCACTTCTACCACCATCACCATGATGTATAAATACTACCACCACATTCATCACCGCTACTACCCCAATAAGCACTATCACTTTATTATCACCACCATTACCACCACCGCCACCACCACCACCGCCACCGCCACAATTTGTACTACCATTTCTACCATGTAAACCAAATTCAACACCTCTACCATGCACGAGCGATTTTTGTATGATCATGATTGCGTAAATGTTTCCAGAATATTTGTAAAACCCATTTTAAAAACGTTCCATGGTTATATGAGATTAAATTGTGTTTTTATAAACTGTTAATGACATCGTCACATTATATCAGTTAGAGGCTTGAAAGATTAACTTGTATATGGAATTGTTTTGTATTTGGAATGATACTCATGTGAGATGCAATGCATATGAAACTTATCACTATGCCATTGGAAAAGTGTAGCTAAATGCTTGTATTACTCTTCGCTTACAGCTACTGTCACTTATTTCCCTTTGGGTTCATAAATGAATTGATCACTGTTTTTAGACCACTCCTCTCTGTTTGGAGGCCGTCATATTTTGAAACAGTCTACATTCATTATGACGTTGCATATGGACTAAATTTTCAATTTAAGCAGGCATATTAGACCGCCGGGAGTCGAGGGTGAAAATTCGTTACTTTTGTGACACCCCTCGTACAGTTACATTTTAAGTAGTGGAGATTGTTTATAAATATATTTAAGTATGGAATCAATATCTCGTCAATCGCGAAACGTGCACATAAATTCATAAAATTAAAAAAATCATCGAAAAATATCGATTTACTTGGATACATTTTGTCCAATCACTGTGCGTCTCTCAAGTACGGATTACAGTGCATCAGAGTCATAAGCCAATCACAAGCTTTGTTTTTAAACAGCGCGCCTTATACACGGCGTAAACAATAATGTATCCAATCCCAGTGCATCTTTCATTGGAACATAACGCGACCCCGTTAGCAAGAGCCAATCAGATTGCTTGTTTTATCGTTGAGCTAAATTATATGATGTACGTAACATCAACATGCTCTTCCCGCCGGGCTTATGGGGCACTGGTCGGCTACGAAAAGAGGCACCAGGTAGGCCCAACACAAACGTCATCAGCATGAATACGGGAGGAAAGCCTTGTTTCTATTTTATTTTCTACATTTGGGGTAATCTTAAGAAAGGACTACCTCACAGATTCATGCTGATGGCGATTGCATTATGCCTCCCTGCCACCTTACGTAGCCGACCAGTGCCCCGGAGCTCAGGCGACAATAGCCTGATAATCTTCGTTAGCCGAAGTGCTAGTGGCGGATCGGTCTCTTTTCCTAAAATTATTTATCAACTTCAAATGTGTTTTTGGTAATTTGTCAAATTGGTACTCATTCCTCATCTCTTTAGAATTAATTCGTCTAAACGAATCAATTTATTGTGAGTTGAGATTCCATGTATACAACAAAATCCGGCTTGGTACGAACAGTCACGTCACGTTCACGTTCACGTCACGTGACGGTTCTGTACCTTTTGTGAAACAGGTCACCCAAATCTACGAAGTGTAGGGTAAAGTGACCCAACAATTCGTGAAATAGGTCACCCAAGTCTACGAAGTGTTGGGTTACGTGACCCAACAGTTTGTTGATATACTATATGCAATTTATGAAAGCTCACGTAAATTGGCGCTTGCGTACAAAAAATGAATGTAAATTGTCGTTGAGAAGAGACTAATTCTCGGTATATTTAATCGTGAACGAACAAGTCCTACCTATACTGTTATACCAATTATAGGCGTACCCAGGCATGGGGGCAGGGGGATGGACACCCCCTACCCCCCCCCCCCCCCCCGCCCCTTACATAATTCTCAAGAAATGTCTTGGTCTCGGCCTCGAAATGTTAGTCTAGGCGATCGGTGCAAAAAAAGGCGAAAATCGCTCGGAAAATGATACAAGTATGAAACTTGGTACAGTTATACTTGAGCCTATACTGAATATTTTAAAAGGTGGAGCCAATGCATCCGGCCTGTTTCTTAGCAACGGTTGCTAAGAAACGTATTGACCCTAGCAACGAGCCATTTAAGCATATCTAATCCATTCCAAAAGGATGATGCTATGTGTTTTATCATCAAAACTATCTAAAGACATGTTATAAGGTCACTATAAGTGTCAATATTAAAAAAAAACATTCGTTTGTTGCTAGGCAACGGATAAACCATAGCAACTGTCTAGTTATATCTTAATTGTCTATTTGTAAACGACTGTTCCACCTTACACTTCCTACAAGTTTACAGAAGAGAAATATTTGGGTATATTTTAAACTGTACAGATTGTCATATATGGTAATTGACAAATAATAACAAATTGAGTTGCTTAGTAACATATTTACCATAGCAACAAGCTGTGTACACATAGAAAACAATCCCTGCATATGGGATCCATTTAACTCAAACAATTTTCTTATCAATATAAGGCCTATTTCCTGGAATCAGTAAAGGTTATGGTATTTTATAATACATCAACTTGAAACAATGTTACTAGGCAATACATCCATGAAAGCAACCAGCTATTTTTGGTCAGATGGATTGTCTCAACAATATAAAATTCTCACCATGAAAAGTCATTCACCATAATAATAATAATAATAATAATATTAGGCATTTAGCTACGCTATTCATAGTAAACTATATCACAGCGCTTACAATATTATTACCCCGATCAACGGATACACACTGCAATCAATCCTGCACATTAAGTGCACATTTTCCACTCCCTGGGGAGTATTCCAGCAAGTCGCCTATTAGGCGCGCACAGTGCTAAGGAAACAGGTTCCCATCCTTCCGGGTACCCATTTATACACCTGGGTCGAGAGCAGCAATAGTGGATAAATTGTCTTGCCGAAGGACAAACGCGGTGGACTGGGTTCGAACCCGGGATCTCACGATTGGAAAGCGCGCGCTCTACCAATGTTGCCACACCACATCCCCTAGTTTCAGGCATTGTCACAATCTCCTGTGCATGTGTAATACACAGTGCATTTTAAGTGTGCTCGTACACATTTGCAATCTCTACACCTGCTCCTACATAGACACTTCAGTAGCTCTGGGCAGGATGCACTTGGTTCCAGTAAGTTTGTCCACAGGGGCCTCCACTATTCTGGGCAAGTCCATCCCCACTCAGAAGGGGAGGGCAACTGGCAATATGGCATAGTAGTATGTCCTTAATGGTGCCCACCTTGCAATGCTGCCCTTCTGATATGTTTCTGTAAGGCAGCCTTGGTGGAAGGAAGTGCTGACATCTGACTTCATTGATGGAGGTACATATTGCTGTATTGTCATAGAGAAGGATGGTGAAGTACTCTAGGGAAGCCTCGGTCTCTTCAGAGAATTGTTCTGGTGCACTGTGCAGCTCATAGAAGGATCCAGAGAGTTCATCATGTGTCTCCCACACTTTCCATTCAGTCTTCTTTCCAACTTGGGAAAACTGGGAAACGGTGTCGCATCCCGTGAAAGCGTGGAACACCGGAAGAACCAACGATTTTGTGGGCCCAAATCTCATGAGCTGGGATGTAGTGAAAGTTCTTTCTAGTTCTGAATGTAATCCAGAGGTATATTCTTCCTAGCTGCTGTACAGTTGCTACTGCTAGCACAACTACATCAGTGTCTACTGTCCGAGCAAGGATCTTGTGAAAACACTGCCTGACGGCATGAGCAACATGTCCCATGATCCTGGAATCTGCTTCTTCATGGTTGCAGGGAGAAATGCTGGATGTGTCTCGTGCAGGTATACAGAGTGCATTATCACCATCGGTGACAACAAAAGGGTTCTCTGCTGATGCAAGGGGTTATATACGATACCATAGATTCCTAGTTATAGTATGGAATCACAATTACTTAAGTTTAATAAGTGACCTCAGTAACTATAACTAAATACAGGCATTTAAATTTCTATACAATAACAATTACTGTTCTCTAAAAAATTGTGATGGGTGACCTCACCGCAAAAGTAGGAGCGGACCACGGAGTATGGGCACCACCTTTGGGCAAGTATGGACTAGGACAGCTCAATAACAGAGGGGAGAAGATTTTAGAATTATATATGTTACACGGAATGGCAGTGTGTAACACATACTTCCAACACAAAGAATGTAGGAGGGCAACATGGACGTCCCCATGTGGACATGACAGAAATCAGATAGACTTCATCATTACCAAATTAGAGAACATCAAGACGTTCCAGAACTGAAGATCATACTGCTCAGCGGACGATGGGTCAGACCACAATCTAGTACTGGCAAATGTGAAGCTATCACCTGCAAAGTCTAAGCGAATGAAGAGCCTTCCCAAAAGCTACGATGTTGGCAGACTTAATGACTCTAACATAGCAGAAGCATTTAAAGCCAGGATTGGAGGTGCCTTTGAACCACTACTTCAGCTTCAGGACACGGATGCAGATGAGCTGTGGAAGCAGATCTATACTACCAATAACATCACAGAAGAAGTTGTAGGCTTCAAAAGGTCAAACAAAGTTGAAGGTGTCCCAGAAGATGACTGTAAGACGTGTGAACAAAGGAGGAAAGCCAGAATCCTGGTGATGGACAATCCCTCTGCCCACAACAAGAAGAGCTACAGAAAACTCAATAAAACGGTCAAGTATGAAGTGAAGAATTGGAAGAAGAAAATTCTTGACGCAGAGGTGGAAGAAATGGAAATTGCTCACGCAAAGAACAACAGCCATGAGCTCTTCAAGAAGGTTAAGAAACTATCTGGAGAAAGAGACGAGATGCAACCTGCCGTAAAGAACAAGGACGGCATCTTTAAAACGGCTCCTGCAGAAGTGTTGAAATGCTGGGAAGAACATTTTAGCGGCCACCTCAACACGCAATTTCCAAAGGTCTAAAATACTCTTCAGACCCTACCTGACCCTCAACCTACAGATAACCCAAGTGAACCTTTCACAATTGAAGAAGTAGAGGCAGCAATAAAACTGTTGAAGAACAACAAGGCCTGTGGTTGGGACAAAATAACGGCCGAAACCCTGAGAACTGGTGGACAGCCGATGAGACAACTCCTGCTCAAAATAATAAATGCAGCATGGTTGGAAGGTAAAACCCCGGAAGACTGGAGCAAGGGTCTCATCACTCCAGTGTTTAAGAAAGGAGACAAGCTGGACCCATCCAACTACAGGGCTATAACGCTACTCTCCATAACTGAGAGAGTTTTCTGTAGGATTGTCCTCAGGAGAATACAGGGAACCATGCGGATTCGTAAGTTGTAGAGGCACCACAGATGCTGTGTTTGTCGTCAGACAGATCATCAAAAAGGCCAGAGAAAAAAGATACCAATCCACTTGAACTTTGTTGATTTTAAAGCAGCATTCGATATACTATTTGGAGAGAAGCTCTCTGGAAATGTTTACGTTCCATTGGTGTGGACAAGTCCCCAGTCTACCTTATAGAGAGCATGTACAAGCAAAGCAAATGCTCTGTTATGGTGAACAGTAAGATAACCAAAGGTTGGATGTCATAACTGGAGTTCGATAAGGCTGCCTCCTCTCTCCATGCCTCTTTAACCCATTCCTGGAATTTGTGATGAAGGACATCCAAAAACTAGACAGTGGGATACAGATGGGTGACATACGTACTAACAACATCCGTTATGCAGATGACACCACCCTCATGGAACTTGTATTTGAAACCCTCCAAATCTCTTCAAGGGAACTGGAAAAGACATGTAGAAGTTGGGGGATGAAAATCAATGCCACGAAATTCAGAATCAGGACAGAGGACCAACAAGTTATTACACTAAACAACACCAACATCGAGAAAGTGGATACATTTGTCTTTCTCGGCAGCATGGTACCTTCTATAGAAGATGACGTGAAGAGGCGAACAAGACTGGCAGCCTGGTCATTTGGAAGGCTGAAAAGTGCCATCTGGTCCAACCAAGATATTTCAAGGACACTCAAAGTCAGGATTTACAGAGCCCTGATCCTCCCTATTGCCACATATGGAGCAGAATCCTGGACCCTCCGTAAATCAGCTAGATCTAAGCTTGAGGTATTTGAAATGAGGTGCCTCCGGACCATCCTTGGAGTTCACCTAATGGACAGAATATTAAAGGAACGAAGAGATCAGGCAGAGGCTGAACATCCCAAGCACCATATGTGAAGAAATAACAAAACGTAGCCGGAAATGGTTTGGCCATGTGGTACGCATGCCGCATGACCGCCTACCATACAAGCATACCATAATGACTTTGACGCACGCAGACCACGGGGACGCCCTCCTACGAGATGGAAGCACCAAGTGAGGTGCGATGTGGGTCTATCCCTACATGAGGCAGAACATCTAGCCCAGGATAGATCAGAATAGAGCAGGATTTATCGTAGGGGAGCAAGGGGACACATCGTCCTACGCACCTAAGTCAGTAAGTCAAACTTTGGCCAACAATAGTTGACAGGTTAGAAAAGCCCAAATGTTGATACAATGAGGTAAATGCGTTGCCTAGCAACCATTATAAAGCCATGTGCACTGTGCGGTGGACTTTTGCTTCAGAGTGAGGATATTATGCATAGTAAAGCAATATATATTGAAATACATTATAAGTTTAGTAGAATTGGTCTACATACATCAAATATGCTTGGTTGCTACGGAAAATATGTTGCCTAGCAACTGTTGCTATGATGTGTACATTGCAATTGCTCCACGGTGGTGTTATGATGAAGAGCAAAGCTTCAGATACTAAAATACATTTAAATTGTTCGGAAAAATTGGTCTACAGGCATCTTACATGTTGGTTGCTATGGAAAATACGTTGCTTAGCAACCGTTGCTATACTATGTACAGTTTTCATTGGCTCCACCTCTGAAAATGCTTAGAATGATGAGACCTACATGTGTAGAAAATTTCATACTTGTATCATTTTCCGAGCAATTTTCGCACCAATCGCCTAGACTATGTGTGACCGGTCCTGGTCTCGGCCTCGGCTGCGATCATTTGTACGGACACCCCCTACCCACACTCCCCCGCTGACTTCAATTTGTCTGACGAAATACCCCCCCCCCCCTACACCCACCCCTTGAAAAAATCATGGGTACGCCACTGCCTACAAGTAGCTAGTTCGGATGCCAAATACTTTAATTTATTTATTTAGTATTGATTGGTTGGTGTGATTAATTGTTTCATTGACTGATTAATTGATTGATTGATTGTTAATTAAATTATTGATTTATAGATTGACTCGATTCAATCACCATAATTTAACACTATTAATCAAATCATTGTTTTATTACTTTTTAAACTCATTGATCACTCACTCACTCACTCACTCACTCACTCACTTTCACATGCAACGCCACTAACGCCCACACGCAGACGTCCAGCACGGGAACTTCAGGCGTATGCGACCGAAGGTCCGCTGCGTGTAGCATGCAGTTCAGCTGGAAATCAACATTTGCCAAAATCCACGCACGACACGTCTTTAGAAATACTCTAATAACAAGACAAATAATGCAAGTGGTATGGTTGTACATTACCTAAATGACAGAACTGCATATTATCGTCTCAGATTACTCTGAATTATGCACGTATATATTATAAACATAATGATTGAAATGATTTGATAAGGCGGTTTCGGCATTTTTCGTCGACATTTTTAAATGTCTTTGTGCGTGTATGTCTAGTCTTAGTAACAAGCGCTTGCAATTTTAAAAATCTTGATTAAACACTCACGTCACGTTTTGGTAGACGTGACGATTCGAGTTTTACTGGCATGGAAAACAACAAATTGTTGGGTCACTTTACCCTACACTTCGTAGATTTGGGTGACCTGTTTCACAAAAGGTACAGAACCGTTCACGTGATGTGAACGTGAACGTGACGTGACTGTTCGTACCAAGCACAAAATCCAGATAAAGTTCGTGTCATCACATCGCATCAAAATAACTTTTAGCATAACGATAAAACAAGCGATCTGATTGCTCTAGCTTATGGGACAGCGTTACGTTCTAATGAGAGGTTCACTGGGATTGGATTATTTTTAAGAGAGTGTTGTAAAAAATTGTTTCAAGTTTTTTTCCACTATTTGAAAAAATGTGCATCTTTTGAGCTTGACGAGATGTGGAGTTATAAGGGAGGGCCAATGTCGAAAAAAGTGACTTTAGGTTGCCAGATCTCCACAACAAGTTTAAACCGATTCTAATTGCAAGTATTTTTAATAAGGCAACATAATTCAGAGGTCTACCTCAACATTTTTGTTGCGAACACCTCCAAATCCAAGATGGCGTCCAAAAAGGCAGCCGTTTTGTATTGCTATAGATAATTGGCGAGATTTCCCAAACGACACTTTATATCAAGATTATTCTGCAATTATATTAAAGACAATTAGATTTCCTATAACCTAGACCAAACACCGTGAGGTTCAGGATATTTATCACGGTCATTTTTAGCCCCAAACTCAAATTTTATGAATGTTTTCCCAAAATATGAAATTATTGATTTACATAATTACATATAAATCGATAATTGTATTAGCAGTCAATCTAATACTTTTCAAGAAACTGTCCAATGATATCGACAATACACCCTGAAAATTTCAAGTGTATACCGTATCTGAACAACAAGTTATAGTACTTTGAAGTCAGCATTAGCTATCCACAAAATGGTAGTTTTGCATGATTTCTCATGCTATACAGGGTGTCTCAAAATGTGTAATCTTAATAAGAGGATTTGTATACCAAATGATTGCGTCAATCTCGGGACACCTTCAGTTCCAGTTATGAACAAATACAAAAAGAAACACAATTTCTTGTAATATGATGAATATTTCACCATCATTATGTATAGTCCGCGTAGATGTTTTGTCTGTCCTGTATTTGTTTAACTGCATTTATCATAAATCAAACGCTAAAAATGAACTTAATTCCACTCCACATGAAGCGTTCCAGTCAGCTGCATACTGACGCGCATGCCATGCATATTGCGAATTCGAATCATACTGGGTGTCCATGATGTGTTTAAAACAGTATCAAGATCATGCTCATTATCTTTAATAAGTGTCATACTGAAGGACTGAAGTACACAATATTCGGGACATACTGTAATATGTGCAGAGCGTATCTAGCTTCGAACACCATCTTGATCGCGAGGAACGCACCCTTCATGCCCCTCATATCTTATTACATGTACCTGGAGACCATAAAGGTCTATACAATTTGTCTGACTCAGTATTAAAACAATTAAACTAATATGCACAACACCGAAAAGCCTCAGCAAGCCGAATGTTTATTTTTTTGCACTACACTGTACTCGTGTAACCATGGTAACAACAGCCGATTATGAACAAAGATATACCAAATCAACAAATATTTACTTTACAAACTTAAAATTAGCATGTTAACGGTGTCATTTTACATGTGATTTGTTTTCCTTCATGTTCACGCGAAAATTAGTGTCCATAATGCGGCTTGTAGTAGCCAAATATATGATTTATTATATTTCTATTGTTGTTGTTACTACGGTTACAAATGTACATGGTGGTACAAAAAGTTACCCTAAGATAAACCTAATAGCCTATTCAAAGTCTTTTCCGAATCCTGAAAAAGTCTAGCTAACTGTGGTGTTCCGAATAATAATAATGTTAAAAACATAATTATCAAGATATGGTCGATCCAACTGTAAATGACGAGCGCCTCCCATTCGAATATTGCACTATGCACTTGCATGATGGATTTATCATTGCAGTGAAATTACCGATACACTATTTTCGTGTACTATTGCAAACCGATGGCGGCATATTTATGACATAAAAGAAGAAAACTGAAGGTTTTGCTAAAAAATGGTATCAACAATATGTCATTATTTAGGAGAAATTCTTGAATGAAGTCCGTAAACAAGAATTACATTTATTGGGGCACCCTGTATAGTGTTCGAAATCGTACAAATTGGCTGTATTTGTCGATATCAAATGCTGAGTTGCAAGAACTATAACTTTTTGTTCAGATACAATATACACTTGAAATTTTTAGAGAGTATTGTTAATATAATTGGACAGTTTTTTCGAAAAGTATTAATTATTAATATTAATTGTCTTTAATATGACTGCAAAATCATGCCTATTCCAGGTGTTGTTTGTGAAATATTGCCAATAATCTATAGCAAGTCAAAACGACTACTTTTTTGGACGCCATCTTGGATTTGAAGGTGTTCGCAACAAAATTTTGAGGTAGACCTCCGAATTAATTTGTCTCACTAAAAATACTTGCAAATAAAATTGGTTTAAACTTGTTGTGGAGATCTGGCAACCTAAGTCCTTAAGGAAGCCACTTTTTCGATGTTGGCCCTCCCCTTATTATTTTCAGTATATTTTTCTCTTCCTTCTGGTAGAATTTCATGTAGATGTCGAGGGGGTGTTACAAAAAGTGAAAACTAAAGCAGTTTTGGCGACTCACCCGACGGTCTATAGGCCTATCGAGAAATCCTGAATATATGTGTACAGGAGACTGGGTCAGATGGCATTAATGGGATCCAGGGGGCGCAGCAACCGGAATATTTTTTTATTTGGGCAGTTTAGGACTCTCAATCATTTTAAAGAAGACTATTGTATCCCTATTCACATAGTGAATGAAAGGGGGGAAAGTCTCTTCATTTTAGAGTTATTTTGTATTTCTAAACCCAAATATTGGGGGGGGGGGGGGGGGGATAATAATACAGGCCTTCCCCCCACCTCAAATATCGGGGGTGGGGGGGGGGGGGATATATCCACATACCCCCCCCCCCCTCCCCCGTGATCGACGCCCATGGTGTCAAATATCGTTTTTTTTCTCGAACCTATTGATTTCTCAATTAGTAAATTTCAAAGCAGTTTTTGTCCAAATTTTTGCACTAACATCTAGGTTATGATATATTCTTTCACGTTGTAGGTGATGAAAGCATATTTTCATTTTTGTTGTGTTTGGGGCGTTTCCCAATACTGTTATTAGGCCGGTATATTTTCGAAAATGTGAAGGCATTATAGATATTTGATTTAAGTATCGAATTAGTGTGTGGCCCCAAAATGTATTCCAATTTGATATACCTATGGATCTTTCAGCTATTACTTAACTGATTGTGATCAAACAAATTTTTATTTTGTCCTTGAAATAACGTGCTGTTTCGTTTTTGATTACCTCAGAAATAAATTATTAGTTGAAGCGCCCTCTGAACCAAAACTGTACCAGATTTGACATATCTGCGCCAGTAAAACATATTATCATCTTTGAGGTAGTACATTTGTCATTATCAGCTTATCAAACATCAGTCACTCCTCATCACTGGCGTACTGGTGGGGGGGGGGGGGGCTTAGGGGGGCGCTTGCCCCCCCCCCCCCCCCCCCCCCAAATACAATTTCAATCATGGCTTATATCTAATTCGATACCAGTGATTGAGAAAAATGTATTTCTTTGGACAAGATAACTCAGATTTTACATGTCAAGTCAAATTGCACCAGATTGCATAATTTCAAGTAAAACATTGCAAAAACACCCTTACCGTACACGGATGGACACCCCCCCCCCCCCCCCCCCTACCATCACACTCCCCCCTCTCGGTCGCTTCGCTTCCTCGGGAATCGGTCTTGTCTTCGTCTGGAATACTTTGTTGTTGTATCATTCATAATGTGGCTTTTGATGCACTGTTGAACTGTATAATATGTCACTTTGCTATTATTATTTTGGGGGTACATATTTGTTTTTTTCTTTATGAAACAAATAAAAACTCTTTTCCGGTGGCTTGGTACGAACAGTCACGTCATGTTCACGTTCACGTCACGTGAACGGTTCTGTACCTTTTGTGAAACAGGTCACCCAAATCTACGAAGTGTAGGGTAAAGTGACCCAACACTTTGTTGTTTTCCATGCCAGTAAAACTCGAATCGTCACGTCTACCAAAACGTGACGTGAGTGTTTAATCAAGATTTTTTTAAATTGCAAGCGCTTGTTACTAAGACTAGACATACACGCACAAAGACATTTAAAAATGTCGACGAAAATGCCGAAACCGCCTTATCAAATCATTTCAATCATTATGTTTATAATATATACGTGCATAATTCAGAGTAATCTGAGACGATAATATGCAGTTCTGTCATTTAGGTAATGTACAACCATACCACTTGCATTATTTGTCTTGTTATTAGAGTATTTCTAAAGACGTGTCGTGCGTGGATTTTGGCAAATGTTGATTTCCAGCTGAACTGCATGCTACACGCAGCGGACCTTCGGTTCGCATACGCCTGAAGTTCCCGTGCTGGACGTCTGCGCGTGGGCGTTAGTGGCGTTGCATGTGAAAGTGAGTGAGTGAGTGAGTCGAGTGAGTGAGTGAGTGATTAATGAGTTTAAAAGTAATACAACAATGATTTGATTAATAGTGTTAAATTATGGTGATTGAATCGAGTCAATCTATAAATCAATCATTTAATTTAACAATCAATCAATCAATTAATCAGTCAATGAAACAATTAATCACACCAACCAATCAATACTAAATAAATTAATTAAAGTATTTGGCATCCGAACTAGCTACTTGTAGGCAGTGGCGTACCCATGATTTGTTCAAGGGGTGGGTTTAGGGGGGGGGGGGGGTTATTTCGTCAGACAAATTGAAGTCAGCGGGGGAGTGTGGGTAGGGGGTGTCCGTAGAAAATGATCGCAGCCGAGGCCGAGACCAGGACCGGTCACACATTTCGAGGCCGAGACCAAGACATTTCTTGAGAATTATGTAAGGGGCGAGGGGGGGGGGGGGGGGGGGGGGTAGGGGGGTGTCCATCCCCCTGCCCCCATGCCTGGGTACGCCTATAATTGGTATAACAGTATAGGTAGGACTTGTTCGTTCACGATTAAATATACCGAGAATTAGTCTCTTCTCAACGACAATTTACATTCATTTTTTGTACGCAAGCGCCAATTTACGTGAGCTTTCATAAATTGCATATAGTATATCAACAAACTGTTGGGTCACGTAACCCAACACTTCGTAGACTTGGGTGACCTATTTCACGAATTGTTGGGTCACTTTACCCTACACTTTGTAGATTTGGGTGACCTGTTTCACAAAAGGTACAGAACCTTCTCGTGACGTGAACGTGAACGTGACGTGACTGTTCGTACCAAGCCTTTCCGGCGGTCGGTAGAATCATGACGCATTTACCCACATTATACCTACATGTCGTCAAGTCAGAATTTCCTTTCTAGGTATGCATCAGATTACACAGTTTCAAGTCCAAAAATGCAAAAGCTCCCTACCGTGGGAGGGGGGACACCCCCTCCCACACCCTCCCCCCCCCCCCCCCCCCCCCCCCCCGCTCAGTCGCTTCGCTCCCTCGCAAAAATTGGTTGTGCCCCCCAAAAAGTTTTTGCCCATTACGCCACTGCTCGTCATGCAGTGATAATGATCTGCTATTTGAGTGAGTATTATTAAGATATTCCGCTGTCAGGTGTTACACACCTTGACAGAGTGGGCTCGTGACCACTCGACATCATAATGCACAGTGAACCAATCATAGGAAGCTGCAGGCGCTTCCCGGTTCTTAATTTTATTCAGTAGTATCAATCAATTAATATTGCCGGTAATGCTTATTATATTTGGCTTTAACACAAGACGGACGAGGCTCGGTCGCTCTGCGTATAGATGTATATGGTAACTTTCCCAATGCTTATATTTGGCTTTAACACAAGACGGACTAAGCTCGGTCGCTCTGCCATGTCTACCGTAACTTGAACTATTGGGGTGCCCTTTCATTTTTCCTGCGAGGCTTTCCAAAATTCCACCTTTTCCACGAGTGATACATTTTCATTCTTCTGAAGGTGTGTTGTTTCAATCTTTCCAAAGGGAAATAGCGATTACTCATTTTGTTTTAACTCAACTTTCTCAGCCGCGTAGAATTTTCCTTTCCACTCTTTCCAAACGATTGATAATTATTGTTCGCCTTTTCTTAACGATTGGCATATACTCTAGTTTCCCAAGTGAAATAGTGATCACCCCCTTTTCACCCAACGAAAAGTTATCCCTCATTTTAGAGAGAGCATTCACCTCTCTTCTAAAGCTCCTAGTGCTTTCCCTTTTTTTAATTAAAAAAAACTTTTGAGAGTATATTTATAATTCTTTCATAATCTTATATGCTATTACTCTTTTTCACGAAAGGTTTCCACTACTATACATCCGAAAGATTGCTCAAGAAACGATGTCTCGCTTTTTGTTGACATGCCTCGTTGTGGGGCTCCTCTCAACCTCATGTTTGGGTTGGCCGTCATCTACCATCTGTCCGGACTCGTCCTGGATCGAGTACGATGGGAGCTGCTATCGTTACTTCCCGAATACGGTCACCCGGGACGCAGCCAAACAGAACTGCCGCCGACTGGGCTCGGGGAGTGACCTGGCCTCTGTGCACACCGCTGAAGAAAATACGTTCATCTACTTGTTCGTGTTGAGTCAGGTAGTGTATACAATAAACACTTCCCCTGTTAAAAGTTACTTGGATTGTTGACAACATAACAATGACATTAATACGTGTGGTTTGCGGTTGCGCCATGTATAAGGAGAGGATTGGTGAGTCCTGAGAAGGACTGCCAGTCTTTCTAGGATAGTCCTAAAAAGCACTGCGGTAGTCCTGGAAAGGACTGTTGGTATTCTTTCTTGCAGAACTACAGCGTCGGTATATTTATTGTAAGGAGAGGGTTGGTGGTAGGAGGGGCTCCTCCTACCACCCAACTTAGCCCCTACTACTAAAACTACAAGCTCAAGAAAGAATACCAACAGTCCTTTCATTTTATTTATGGGGAGCGATATGTTGGTATGTCGGTGGTGCGACCGTGTTCAGTGAAAAAAAAAAACGCCGCTGCACATTGTCTGCCCCTCCCACAAACTACTACTAGTATTGTATTTACCCCCAACCACCATAATATCCGTAATGTCCATTGGTGTAATATATGTTTTTTGTTTCATTACTTATTTACTCTAATAATTATAGACTTCTTCTACGCCCTTACCGTGGATTAGTCTGAACGACATCATACTGGAAGGGACCTACGTCAACGATGATGGATCTAAGTTTGACTACATGGCTTGGAACAATGGCGAACCTAACAATTATGGAGGCAATGAGGACTGTGCACAAATGCGCCTTGTTAACCAGGACTGGGGCTGGAACGACGTGCCTTGCACACGCACGTTTTCATACGTTTGTAAAATCGCCACACCCTGTAACAACTAATCACAGAGTTGACATTTATTGACATAGGTATATCTTAGGCTCGTTCGATCAATTTCTATCCCCATACCCTCACCCCTCCCCCTTTAAAAACCAAAACTAAAACACTGTTTGAGAAACACAATTATAATTATTGTATTGTAGGCTCAACCTGACCTGTGTGTCATCTTGACACTCCACATATCCCATCACCCGTTGCTCCATCCAAGGAGTTACTATCGCGATAGTAACTCCTTGCTCCATCACCCCATCGCCGTCAAACCTCTGGCTCCTTAGCCTCTCACCCCTTGCCCCTCGCCGGCCCCACCCCTACCTTCCCGCCATTTGCCCCTAGCCTCTCTCCCTTCCTCATCATGCATCATAGAGCCTGCTGCCCCCTAGCCTGCATGCCCTTGCCCCTGCCTGCTCCCAGCACCTCTTGCCCCCTCTCCTCTCACCCCTAGCACCTCGTCCCCAACGCACACCATGTCCCCTAGCATGCCGCACCCTATACAGGGTGGCACCAACAAACGGAACGGAGTACTTGCCATAGTAAATACACTTACTGCCCGTCATAGCATCGAGTAACGATCAATGCGTGCGCCTTCAGCTGTGTAGAGAGAAGAAGGGGGACTAAAAATGGCGCACGCATTGATCGTTACCATGGTTACTCGATGCTTTGACGGGCAGTACGTGTATTACTATGCAAGTACCTGGTACCTCGTACCGTTTTGTGGGCCACCCTGTATAGCACCTCTCGCCCCTAGCCTCTCGCCACTTGTTTCTCGTTCCGAACACACATCATACCCCATAGCATGCCACCCCCAGCAGCTCTCGCCCCTTAGCCTCTCGCCCCAAGCACCTTTCATAAAAAAAAAATGATATGGGTAAAGCAAGGTAGCTCCTTGGATGCCCAGTGTTGTCACTTCATATTCATTGATGTAACACATGATCGTACTCTGGATAAAAATGAACCTATTTGCGGTTTTCGAGAACATTTTCATCAAATTATACCTCCCTTTTAACAAAAAAAAAAAAACGTATACAAATATAACCATAATTCCTGCAGTTGGTTAAAGGCTAGATATATAGCTTTACTCAAAATGTCAGATCCACGCATGTCATGATTATATCACTTTGTAATTAGAATAAGGACGAATAAGAACTTCAGCTACTAAGTATACAAACGTCAATGAGACTTGTCGCGGTGTACCGTAAAACAAATATTGCAATATCAAGTGAAAGTTAGATCATGTATATTGCAGACATGTATTTGAAACGATTATTGACCAATGGAACAGCATCTTGACCTACGAATTAACTCCAATGCATGCGGCCGATATTTAAGGCCTAGATATTTTTCTTCAACTTTAATTGTTGAAGTTTGTTGCGTTTATCAACATTTTAAACTTTCTGTTTTACTGAGTACATTTGCTGTCCTTCTATACAATACATTTATTTGTATGTGATTCTATTTTAATTTAAAATTGTCATACATTTTGGATTTCACGGAATATTTATGTGAATCGAATATATTATTATCGATAGCTGGAGACGGTTTTGCATTCAGGAGAAACTACACCACTAATATTTCCTTCAGTTAGCAGTCAGCGAGTAATGTACATGATGTACCGTCTTTATATTAGTATCATTCATATCATATCATATGAATATTAAGTTTAGATTAAGACACATTACAACTATTTCGAGTAACAAATGGTGATCATGGTTATTGCACGCCTGGTGTAAGTTATAAATGCAGTTTAGTTCTATATGTCTAAGGGAAATGGGTGTAGATCGTGTAATAGTGATATTTCTTCTTATAATCACTTTGGTTCTACATTGGTCTCATTTTATCAATGAACACATTTTATCGCTCATTCTACATGTTTAATGTAGTTCAATAAATTTTGCTTCACTTCAGCTATACACACCAAGGAGTATGCCTCTTCTTAACATTCAAAAGACCTGAATGTGCGTGTGTGTTAATGTGTGTGTGTGTATGTGTGCATGCGTGTACGTGACTGTGTGTGTGTATGTGTGTGTATGCACGCGTGTGCGTGTTTGCTTCATATGTGTGTGTATTCGTGTGAGTGTGTATGTGTGCATGCGTGTAAGTGACAGTGTGTGTGTGTGCGTGTATGTATGCGTGCGTGTAAGTCTGTATGCCTGTATGTGCCACGTGTGCGTGTGTGTGTGTGTGTGTGTGTGAAGCTCTTGTCATGCCCTAGACCAGTGTTATACGCATTCAACATGAATACAGGGTGTCTAAAAAAAAAAAAAGTGTGTGCGTGTGTGTGTGTGTGTTTGTACAATATTGTCATACGTCACAATGAAAACAACAAATGACCATACAACCTAACAATAAGGAATGCATTTGAAAGAGAAAATATACAATTCATATTTTATTTTCATTACATCATATATTGCACCTTTGAGTATGAATATTGAGTTTATTTACAATACACATAAAGAGGGTAAATAACAAAGACACAAAATAAGTATTAACTCAATGACCTTTCCATGGCTTGACATAATGGTAAACATAATATAAAGTATTCAAACAATATTCTATGAATGAAAAAGAGCAAAGAAAATGGGATTCCTCCGTGATTCGAACCCAAGCCCTCCAGATTACTACCAGGGCTCTATCGCCCAAGCTATAGAAAACCTTAGTGCATTGTTTTTGTTCAAACAATATTCTGTGTCATGCTTTTAAAATGTTCAATTTGAAGAGAGATTATTTACTTGATCTTATTGGATTGCATCTTGTCTCTACTGAAGGGTTTCAAAATTATCAGCTATTCCAATCCCTATGGAATATTGCAAACATTGTAATGAAAATCACAGAAAGAGCTTTACGCGATTAACTGCGAGCTTACTTTGTTGAAAATGGTACGCTTACACCAAAACAGTATGGGTTTAGGAAAGCGCACAGGGCAGGCACAGTGTTAACATTATTTTCAGATTATGCATATTGAAAAAATGTACCAAGGACAATTAACTGGTGCAGTCTTTTTAGACTTGCACAAGCAAGGCTTTTGATTCTGTTAATCATCAAGCTTTTGTTAGAAAAACTACCCATGTTTGGTATACAGGGTCGTGAACTGGCCTGTTTTAAGGATTACTTAGACGGGCGCAGACAAAAGCAGTGATTGGTAAGAATGAATCAAACTGGGGTGAAATCAATACAGGCGTACCACAGGGATCTATATTGGGACCCTTTTTGTTCACAATTATGGTAAATGATCTCTATGAGGCAGGAAATAAATGTGATTTTATGTTTCATGCAGATGATACTGTATTATTTTTAGTAGTAAACATCCTGAAGAAATAGAGTTCTAGAAGAAATGCGGAAATCACTACCACAACTACGAGGGCTTCTTTTCAATCATATTGATGGCCCTAGTTGACACCGACTACAAGTTTCTTTGGGGTGACATGGAAGAGCAATTCTATGTCAGACTGCAAGGTGGTCAACATGCTGTCCCTTTGCGAGAAAATGTCAAATACAACAAGGTGGGGGAATGTGGCTATACTGTGTCCCAAGAAATGTGGGACCTTCTACTACAACTACTCTAACATACAAACTGTTCTCTATCATATTGCTGGCCCTAGTTGACGACGACTACAAGTTCCTTTTGGGATGACATGGGAGAAAAGTTTTGTCAGACTGCAAGGTGTTCAACATGCTATCCCTTTGCAAGAAAGGGTCTAATACAACAAGACCATCTCAAGTTGGGGAAACATGTGGCTATACTGTGTATAAAGCAGTCTGTGTCCTTCTACAAATACAAGAGCTGCTTTTTAATTATATTGCTGGCCCTTGTTGACACAGACTACAAGTTTCTTTGGGTAGACATGGGAGAACAGTTCTACAGTCAGACTGTTAACACATTGTCCCTTTGTTCCTTTGTTATCTGATAACAGTTAAGGAAAGTTTTGTTCATGTTGTCAAGAACAAAAAATGCAAACAGAGAAGAGGAGAGTAGTGGAAAAAAGATACAGTGCAAGTTGAATGGACTTGTTAGTCCCTCTACTATAACTACAAGGGCTTCCATGCAAACATTCTCCTTGGCCTGGTTGATGCAGACTACAAAGTTCTTCGGGATGACATGGGAGAACAAATCAATGACAGAGCGTGTGGTGTTCAACATACTTTTTGTCTCTTCACAAGTTAAGGTTAAATACAACCAAGTTGAGGAAATATGTGGCTATATGGTGTTTAAAGAAGTCTGGGACCTTCTACTAAAACTACAAGGGCTTTTTTTCAATCATACTGATGGCACTTGTTGATGCAGACTACAAGTCCCTTTGGGTAGACATGGGAGTACATTTCTATGTCAGACTGCAAGATGTTCATCATGTCTCTTTGTTATCTGATGACATTTGAAAAAGTTTTTTTCTCAAGAACATAAAATTCAAACAAAGAAGAGTAGAAGTGTAATCGTGAGATCGACTCGCGTCATGCAAGGGGGAAAGTTTTGAGTGGGAAATTCCTCGAAGTGAGGACACTTTGGAGGATCACAAGGAGGAAGAAGACATGATTCTGAACCAGCATTTCCCACAATTGCTGGAGCATGTGCAGAGGGTATTGAATGGCGAAATCAAGTCGGAGTGGGATAGGTTGTACTGGGTCCACAAAACCAACAAAAAGGACTGCCCTGCCTTTGACCGACTTTCCGAGATGCTTAGGGACATGGTATATGAAAGGTTGTGTCATGAGTTCACAACGCTTGTTGCACCAAGTGAAATTGGCAACTGCTAGCAGTAAGATGCATGTAAGATTCCCTGCTAAGCTAAAGAAAGATCTGAAGGCCATGGAACGAGATGCAAATAGGGTATCTATATTATGTGATGTTTCTAGAGGCCGTGGAGCTCTTGACAAGTCGCTGGAATAGGCAGTGCCGCAGTGGACTATTGAAAAGAAATGTTTGATGACTAAAGGCATTGTGTTAGATGCAATCAAGTCACTGGCTCAGTTGAAGATGTACAAAGCGACACACAGTCTTGCGAGTGCGGAAACATTTAGGATGGACTTGTTCAAGAATTCTATATGGACAGCTCATTAGGAATGTAAACAAGGCAGCCTGCCTAGCCCACGCTTTGAGAATGATTGAAACCAAGGAAGATTTTCGCAACATCATTTTTACTGATGAGCCATCGTTCTGGGTGGAGAACAATGTAGGACACTATTACAGGCGCGTTGGGACAAAGAACGTCAAGCGTGGAAAACAAAGGCACCAAGCAAAGGTACATGTGTGGGCTGGCATCTGCAGAAGAGGGGCTACCAAAATCCTCATCTTCGAAGGTATAATGCAGAAGGAGTTATTTACGGACACTAAACTGGCCCAGTGCCTCCTCCCCTTCATCAGGACGCATTATCCAGACGGCTGTAGGCTGATGCAAAGCACACCAGTAAGTAAGAGTCGGATTTCATGGACCGCGACGGCATCACGTGGTGGAAAATTCTCCCACAGTTTCCGGACATGAATCCCATTGAGCATGTGTGGGGGCACATGAAAGTGTACATTCAAAGAATTATTCACTGCCATTTGTCAGACTTGGTCAGACATGTTCAAATACTAGACACCAAATCATCCAGCATAGGATTTCGAGATAAACTGGAAGCTCAATTTGGGAAAGAGTAAGACTTTTGACGGTCATGAAACATTTAGGATGGACTTGTTCACGAGTTCTACATGGACAGCTCATTAGGCATGTCAACAAGGCAGCCCTGCCTAGCCCACGCTATGAGGATTGTTTAAATTAAGGAAGACTTTTGTAATATCATTTTTACTGATGAGTAATCGTTCTGGGTGGAGAACAACGCTGGACATTATCACATGCGCGTCAGAATGAAGAATGTGAAGAAGCGTGGAAAACCAACGCACCCAGCAAAGGTTCATGTGTGGGCTGGCATCTGCAAGAGAGGGGCGACCAAACTCCTCATCTTTGTAGGTATAATGCGGAAGGAGTTTTATACGGACACTTAATTGGACCAGTATCTCCTCTCCTTCATCAGGACGCATTATCCAGACGGGTGTAGGCTGATGCAGGACAACGACCCAAAGCACACCGGCAAGTATGCATCGGTTTCATGGCCCGCAACGGCATCACGTGGTGGCATTGTGTATACCATTAGCTTTCCAGACTGCCATCAGCTGTACTTTGCTTACCCTTACCCCATGCCTTACTTCATAATGGGGGATGATGCATTCCCTCTTCGAACATGGCTCATGAAACCCTTCTCCATACAGGACTGAAAAATGTGCAAAGGATATTCAACTACCATTTGTCAGACTGTGTGGTACTCACCATGAATCCGCTCCATCAAGTTCAAATACGAGAAACATGCAGTCTGCATTAGACTGTGGAGTCAACATGCTGTCCCTATCTTAGGCCCTCATGAATGGTAGAAACCATTGGCTTTCCTGACTAAGATCAGCTGTACTTTGCTTACCCTTACCACATGCTGTACTTCATCATGGTCAGACCCTCGGAAATGGTAGAAACTATTGGCTTTCCCAACTACAATCAGCTGTTCCTTGTTCACCCATACCATACTTCACCATTATACCTCCTCTCCCTCTCTACAATCACTCCGATGTTACATAACTCGAGCAAGTACGGCGTGGCGGCGATCGTCTCTGGCTTTTGTTGCCATCGTGATCAAAGTACGGCATTTGGCGTGTCGTTGATTGGCCCAAAGAAATTCGCAATCCTCCAGTTACGAATATCCTTTTTGTTGTTTCATGGCGTGTAACCAAAATAATTGGCTCAAACATTATATTTAAATTAAACGTGTGCATTTGTCATTCAAGACATCCTGATTCGTGTGTTGCTGTCCTTCCCAATTAGCCCACACACACACTTGATTATGTTGGCTACAGACTGCCGAGCAGTCTATGGGGTGAACTTGCAGTGTCGGTCAAGATTAAAAACAGCTCAAAGAACAGAAAGTAGCTGTACAATCAGTGGAAGAAAAATCCAAGGAAATTTGAGGGACAAAGTTCTTGAAAGGTGGGAGAAAAGACATGCAGAAGTCAAAGAGGAGTTGCACTGTATATGCAGGGAACCCAATGACAAAAAGCCATATGTTCAATGTGAGACATGCGATGCGTGGTATCACTTTGACTGTATGTTCCAAGTAATTATGACGCCACAACACCTATACATGTAAGTGTCCTTTTTGTCATGAATCAGATCGTCAACTCAGTTCACTGCACTCATCAGTAGATGACCTTTCTTCGCCAGGAACCTCACTGAATCGCCGATACAGCTCACAGCACTCGTCTGTAGATGACAATCCCCCGCCAGGAACCTCGCCGAATCATCGATACAGCCCACTGCACTCGTCTGTAGATGACAATCCCCCGCCAGGAACCTCGCCGAATCGTCGACACAGCCCAATGCACTCGTCTGTAGATGACAATCCCCCGCCAGGAACCTCACCGAATCATCGATACAGCCCACTGCACTCGTCTGTAGATGACAATCCCCCGCCAGGAACCTCCCTGAATTGTCGACACAGTTTACTGCACTCGTCTTTAGATGACCTTTCTTCGCCAGGAAGAGAGCAAAATGCGACACAGGAAAGGAGGAGAGAAGGGGTCACAAAATGGTACTATAAGACAGTGGGCAGCATGACAAAGGAAGAGAAGGATGCTGGAAATGTCACGGCCTGCTCTACCCTTGACGTCTTGAGAAAAGTTGTATTGAAAAAGACGAAAGAAGAGCATTTGCATTCCGACTTGTGCCAGGAGGTCCTGATGTTAAAAGATATGTACAACGATGTGCACCCTAGCTCCAAGTACACCACAGGAGGTTTTGTGCAACATTTTTCGGCCTTCCCTTTCAAGGTTATTATGATGGTAGATGAGCAGGCAGCTCTCTACCTCAGGGAGCTTAAAAGGGGTCCTGTTGTGCTCTATCTAAAAATTCCTGGGCAGAAAAAACAGATATTATATTATTCATTACTGCTGCCCAATCCAATTAAGGGACGTGCTGGCATCCCTGTGTCTGAATTGATCAGCAATGATCAACATTCATGTGAAATTCAGCACTGGCTGCAGCACTTTATAAATACAGTCACAAAGACATGCTCAGTTGCTGCTATCGTTCCCCAGCGAGTAGAAATTGATTTTTGATGGGCACTAATACAGGCGGTACTGAGAGCCTTTAACTCAGAAGACTGTAAAGGTTACCTGCATCGAACATGGAACATCCTTCACGAACAGAAGCCGATGCGCGAATTAAAGGGATACACCTACCCACACTTGTGCTCTGCACACATGATCCATGATATCTCGAAAAGACTTCGGTCTATCACAGACAAGGAAAAGGAGCAGTTTATTTTATATTGCTTTGCTTTGCTGCAAACCGAGCATACGCTGCAAGAAGCACTAAAGACAGTTAGAGAAATGTGTCACTTATTTAATACTAAGTGTGCATCAAAGACAGTTGCCAAGTCCGTAAAATACCTTACGAGGGCCATAAATAAGAGATCACTTAAAAATGATGCTACAATGCCTGATGACACTCAAGAAGACCATGAAGAAGCATCACAGGAAAGTGTCTTCCGTGGTGATTCCATTCGAGAATCTTCTCCATGACATACTTGTTTTAAGAGCATCGCAGATGACGTTGCAGAAGAAATTGCTGCGAACAGTGACAGTGAAGGAGAGGGAGAGAACGAATTCTTTACAGAGGGCTTCATTTCTATGCTCATCAGTCAGTTTTTAAATCCACTGTGGAGTGTCATCTTCCTTGGAGATATCAGCAGACACAGCGAACAAGAACAAAAAATGCAAACAGAGAAGAGGAGAGTAGTGGAGAAAAGATACAGTGCAAGTTGAATGGACTTGTTAGTCTCTCTACTATAACTACAAGGGTTCCTTGGCCTGGTTGATGCAGACTACAAAGTTCTTTGGGATGACATGGGAGAACAATTCTATGACAGAGTGTGTGATGTTAAAAATACTTATCTCTTCACAAGTTAAGGTCAAATACAACCAAATACATTGAGGAAACATGTGGCTATACAGTGTTTAAAGAAGTCTGGGACCTTCTTCTACAACTAAGGGCTTCTTTTCAATCATTCTGATGGCACTTGTCGATGCAGACTACAAATTCCTTTGGGTAGACATGGGAGTACATTTCTATGTCAGACTGTAAGATATTCAACATGTCTCTTTGCTATCTGATGAAGTTTGAGAAAGGTTTTTCTCAAGAACATAAAATTCAAACAAAGAATCGTGTAATCCAGCAGTTAATGCCCATTTGGGGACACTGATAGAGGTGTGCCTGCATAACGCATCACGTAACCGGTGCAAGTTTTTGCAGACCACGATGGGATTACAGAACTAAGTGAAGAGGAATCCTTCGTCGACGAACTGATACAAGCCGACACCGAATCATCGAGCAGAGAACTTCGCGATAAACTGGAAGCTCTATTTGGGAAAGGCGTGAGCCTTTTGACGGTCATGCAAGTGCGGAAACGTTTAGGATGGACTCGTTCATGAGTTCTATATGGACAGCTCATTAAGCATGTAAACAAGGCAGCCTTTCTAGCCCACGCAATGAGGATGGTTGAATCAAAGAAGGCTATCATGATATTATTTTCACCAATGAGTCAACATTCTGGGTGGAGAACTACGCAGAGATTATTACAGGCACATCGGAATGAAGACCATCAAGCATGGGAAACCCAAAGACCCTGCAATGTGTGGGCTTGGCATCTGCAGGAGAGGGGCGACCAAACTCCTCATCTTTGAAGGTACATGTATAATGCGGAAGGAGTTTTATACGGACACTAAATTGGCCCAGTACCTCCTACCCTTCATCAGGACGCATTATCCAGACGGCTGTAGGCTGATGCAGGACGACGACACAAAACACACCAACAAGTATGCGTCAGATTTTATGGACCGCTATGGCATCACGTGGTGGCAAACTCCTGCAGAGTCTCAGGCAATGAATCCTATTGAGCATGTGTGGGGGCACATGAAGGTGTACATTCAAAGGGTAATAAACTACCATGTCACCATTTTGAATAAATTTCAAATACAAGAAAATCTATATTAAGGAAATTTAAGGATTAATATATTAATATGCTTGATGATAGATGAGTAGTTTTCATGAAGGAACTGGCAGTTCAAAAGTATACCCTTTAGAATTATTTGACTCTTGAATATCTTATCACGTTTTATTGCTACTTACTCCAGATGCTTTGAATAGTTATTTTAGATTCATCAATTGCCATCATGCCACAGTTTAGCCCGACTGATTGTGGCCAAATCATTTTGTGGTGGAGTGCCGGACCAAGTTTTGGTGAAATCACCAGGAGACTATTCAGTGGCTACTAGATAAATGTAACAAAACCGATTGTCCTGAATTGGGTTAGACGCGATCAATACACCGGCTCGGTTGAAGACGGACCAAGAGACGGCCAGCCTCGGTCGCTCAACCCCGAAGAGGAAGCCTTCGTCGACGAACTGATACAAGTCGACACTGAATAATCCAGCATAGAACTTCGTGATAAACTGGAAGCTCGATTTGAGAAAGGCGTAAGCCTTTCGACGGTCATGCGAGTGCGGAAACGTTTAGGATGGAATTATTTACGAGTTCTATTATATGGACAGCTCATTAGGAATGTGAACAAGGCAGCTCGCCTAGCCCACGCTATGAGGATGGTTAAATCAAAGAAGGCTATCATGATATTATTTTCACCAATGAGTCAACATTCTGGGTGGAGAACAACGCAGAGATTATAAAAGGCACGTCACAATGAAGAACATCAAGCATGAGAAACCAAAACACCCTGCAAATGTTAACGAGTGGGTTGGCAACTGCAGGAGGTGAAACCCCTCATCTTTGTAGGTATAATGCGGAAGAAGTTTTATACGGACACTAAATAGGGCCAGTACCTCATCCGCTTCATCAGGACGCGTTATACACACGGCTGTAGGCTTAAATTCATGTTGTAATTAATTACGGAACAAGGTATACGTTAACTTATACATAACTTATAAATATATTTCTTGCTTATAGATCATCACAAGATGCGCAGCAGTTCAAGTAGAAGAAACAGTTCTTGAAGAATTCTGGAACCCGAAGCAAGTCAGCATCGCGGAAGCCCGTGGGTCGCCCGTAAAACGGCGACTCACCATTTCCGGGGTGATTAAAGAAGTAGGATAGTATTTTGTTCCTATAACATATCTTTCCCAAAGGTAATTCCCACAGCCAAGGTGGTAGGTTCAAAGAACTGACCTTTTTATTAAAAAGGAAAGAAACTCTACAAATATGGATAGGTTAGTCCCATATGTACAATTTCTTGTAAAGTAAAGTATCATTTTCCCCATAAAAAACGCCTTTACATTAATAACAAATATTTTAAACAGCAGCCCAAAAATATACAATCATGATTTAGGAGACAATAAAAAACCGAAAATATATCGGATCAAAATTTAACCCAATATGATGCTATCACTAAATGACTAGTTTGGATGCAATAGCTCCTCCCAAGCGAAAGAGTTTGAATGATAAACACAAAACACACCAGCAAGTACATGTCGGATTTCAACGGCATCATGTGGTGGAAAACTCCCGCAGAGTCTCCAGACATGAATCCTATTGACTAAGATCAGCTGAACCTTGCTTACCCTTACCCAATGCCATACATTTATCATGGGAGACGACGCCTTCCCTCTCAAAACCGTGTTGATGAAACCCTTCTCCATAAAGGACTGGAAAATGAGCAAAGGTTATTCAACAAAGTCAGACTTTGTGGTGCCTAACATGTGTTTCTGCAACAAGTTAAAATTCAAGACAAATTAATTCTGCATTAGACTGTGGAGTACTCAGCAAGCAGGCCCTCAGAACTTGTAGATAGCATTGGCTTTCCTGACTAAGATCAGCTGAACCTTGCTTACCCTTACCCCATGCCATACTTCATCATGGGAGACGATGCCTTTCCTCTTCGGACCTGGCTCATGAAACCCTTCTCCATACAGGACTGAAAAATTAGCAAAGGTTATTCAACTACCATTTGTCAGACTTTGTGGTGATAAACACCTTTCCTCTGCATCAAATTCAAAAACAAGAAACGTGCAGTCTGAGTATTCAACAACATGTCATCCCTTTGCTAGGCCCTCGGAAATGGTAGATGATTATCTTTGTAGATGTGCTTTGCTAACCGCACCATGCCATACTTCATAATTGGAGATGATGCATTCCCACTGCAGACATGGATGATGAAACCTAACTCTCAACCAGAGGATAATCAACTACCATTTGTGGGGATCAACATTTTCAAATACTAGAAATCGGTTCTGAAGACATTTAAAGAACAGTATTCAGCATGTTCTTGAGGAAAGCAAGCAAAGTTTCCATGGACGGGCTTTGCCGTCTCCCTTCATTATATCTTGACCTGAAAGCTGATTCAACTCCATGAAGAATGAAGTTATACAAATTGTATTAATGATATTGATAAGGTGGAGTTATAAAATAATCATTTTTTTCAAGATTAAGTCAAAGATTGGAGTGCAAACTGTGCTTTTGCTCCAAGCGCTCTTGGCATTTTTTTAACACAATATGATTATGAGTAAATGTACTAGAATAGCATATCAATTATTGAAAGAAAATATCTCACAGTAATTGCTCTTTTGTGTGCACCTTTTATCTTTTGTGTGCACCAACTGGTTGCCACACTCTCTCTTTTGCTCTGAAATTTTCCCTACTGTTTTCAAGCTCATTACTGAAGTACTATTTTATTCCTTATTCTTTTGTGATTAATTTGAGATTTTTTTCGAGGTGGAAAACTTGCTCAGTGGGGAAATCAGGCGAGGAAAGGCGTTATGCCTCCCTTAGTCCTTCAGCCACCTTCTCCCACCTGCAGGGAAACAACTTTATATTTTATATTTTATATTTGTACAATTCAAATTGTATGTAAAAAGAAGATCAGTGTTGGACAGCCGGGATGATGGATTCGGCAGGGGTGGAGGGCCTGCAGAGGAGGATCACCCCAAATGCCCCATGCCCAAGTGCGATTCCGCTGTGAAGAACCTCAGCAGGCACCTGCAACGGGTCCACAAGAAGAGAAAAGATGGTAATATCGTTTAATACATGTCTCTGTGTTATTGAATAGTGTGACAATGTAACTTGAACTTTATTGAAATCTACTGTTATTTTTTAATTCATATTTAATCTATGGATCATACCCATAACTTTTTATCAAAACTTCTTCTGATCACTCCACATTCATGAACGTTTTATATGTGCTATATTTTCCATTTTCTTGTCTCTTTGTTATGTTTTTTTTTCTTTTTCTTTCTGTATTACTGTATATATCTCATGCTTTTCTTGTATTTTGTTTTAATGAATTGTGGAAATAAAGAAGACAATTCCCCAGGGAGAACTGTATTGAATTGAATTGAATTGAATTGAATTGAATTGAATTGAGTTGAATTGAATTGAATTGAATTGAACAACAACCACAGTTTGAGCTCGATTTGCAAGTAAATCTGATACAATTCTCACCTGGGAGTCGTCGAGTTGAAAACATGTTGCAAGACAGGACAAACTCTTGAGTGCACTGATGGAACTTATCGCGACAGGATGGCCGGAAACATGGAAGGATGTTCCGCCAGATCTAAGACAGTATAGGAGTGATCGAGTCGAGGAGACAGTGGGTGGTGGCATAATGCTCAAGGGAACAAGAGTTCTCATACCCAAGCATATGCAACCTAGAAATCAGTAAAGGCATACCCTTGGTCTTTTCTTCAGCCAGGGTCCAGTCAGCGATCTGCCTGAAGCGTTCGGCTCAAATTTCCATCTGAACCGGGTCATGCGCTGGCTGTAAACAGCTGCTCCCAAGATCACCACTTCACTTATTTGCAACATTCCACCGATATTAATTTTACATCTAAAACATTTGCAGGGATGATGAAAAGGACAAATCACAAAATGCTCTGCCACCAAAACAAGTCTCCCACACTACATAGTGGAAGCCCATATATGCTATCTGCTGAACAGGCTGTGTAGATATTAGAGGCAAAAAAAAACAGGGTTTTTGTTTTAATTTTCAAATAAATCTTACATCTAAAACCTTTGCAGGGATAATGCAAAAGACAAAGCAGAATATGCTCCGACATCACACTATCTGCTTTATGGTGTCACCCAAGTAGGTTGTGCAAATATCTGCGGCAAAGAGCTTGGCCAAAAGGTTTTGGAAGAGAGGGAGGCAATGATGGAGGCTATATTCCTTGTTAATGTAAATTAGCACAAACTTTAACTGTCATGGACAATATATACTACATGAAAAGTAATAACCAGACAAAATGGTTCGAAACATTGGACAAGCACCAGCACCAGCAATAGTGTGGCGGCCTCTGGAATAACGGGCAGTGATCCAGCAAATCATGGGTCAGCGCAGCCACGCGAACCGACCCCCACCAGTTCCACAGTGGCAGCGCAAAAATATAAATTATTACTGTATAGCTAAAAGCTTCTAATTCGGATTGTTCAGTTAAAGGCCATTAGTAGCGGCTGAAACGCCAGCCGCTGTTCCAACATCTTTTAACCGCAAGTCTTGTGATAATTTTGATTTTGATACATTTAGATAACCTTACTGCAATAGAAAACCTCATCTTTTACATTGATATCCATGAGAAACCTTCAGGGAAGAAAACATCTTCCAAGAAAAAGATTTGCTAACTCAGTAGGAAAATTGCCACAGGATGAAATGGGATGAACATTAAATTAAGTACAAGTTCAGAGTTCTTTCAAACTAAAAATAACAATATTTTTAACTACGACCCTCTTTGCACCATGCCATGAAAAGGTCATTGAGTTTGAACATACAGTGGACATTAGGGATAGATACATACATTAAGATATGACATTGATGGACTTGTCTGGCAAGCCAAATAAAGAACTATCAATTTGTGTATGGCACAAAACTATGTTCATGCGTAGATGCCCCAAAAAGGTCAAACTGAAGGATTCTGTCATATTGTTGGTGAATAATGGCCTAGTGCTACTCTCCAGGCCTTACATTAATAATAATATGCACACAGTAACTGATGCAATAAAAGGAAAGTTTGTACCTATATTGAACATATTTTAGTTGGCATTCAGTAGATTTTACTTATATGGTTTTACTAATTATATAAAGATAAAGTAAACTGGCTGAATAGATATTAAATAATCAAAAGCTAAGCAGAGATAATAAGACTTTGCCGGGATCCTTTGGATTGCTAGACCAGGGGCCTGTTTCATGAAAGGCTCTTTAATAGCTAAGACCGTCTTTACTGTCACGTGACCATGACTGATCTACGGTCATACGGATGGCGTTTGTTATGATCACAAAGGACAAGGTTGGAAGTATTAGCAAAGATGCTTTCATGCAACACGGTTTGCCGTAAATGTCAAAGTTATACCAAGGTTGTGTACGAACATAGTTAAGAGCCTTTCATGAAACGGGCCCGTGTTCTATACCGACTGTCATTATGCTGGCAGTTTAATGTATTTGGCTCGACTTGCTACTTTTGGGCCACTCTTAATGCTAATCATTACTCTTCCAAAACAAAATATTACTTTATAACATGAAATCATTCCCATTCATAATGGAAAGTGTAACTCAAAATAGCTAAGACCAACTGCAAGTTTCTAAAATATGGCCTGTTTTTATATTGACCGTCATTATGAACTATAATGCTGGCAGATAAATGTATTTGGCTTGACTTGCGACTCTTGGGCCACTCTTTAATCTCTTCACAAAAAAAAATTTGTTTATAACATGAAATCATTCCCATTTATAATGGAAAGTGTAACTCAAATTAGACCAACTGCAAGTTTCTTAAAAATGGCCATTTAAAATCAGTCACAACAATAATTCTCTATTTTGAGCTACACCTGCAATACGCGACAGGCTCTGGCCAAATCAGGCTTTTGTTGGCAACTCGTGTTCTTTCAGAAATTTGCTTTTAATGTGAAAAATATGTATTCAACATTTTCACATGTCTGCAAAATTTGAAAGGACCATAATTATACAAAATATTTTAATTTTTCATAATTTGTTGATCAAATGAAAACTAATGAAGAATTTGTTCAATTAGTAGAGTATAAAAAATCACAATTTAGATTTTTGCTTACAAGATTTGCTAACCTGATTTTGGAAGAGTTGATCACAAATTTGTGTTAAGTCACTCTAAAACATGACCAACCAGTCTCTGTTGGCAGTGGGGTTGAGTTGGTTAATACAAGTTAATAGTTTAACTGAAAACACTTGCACTGAAATGAGGTGTCACTACCGTGATTATCAACTAAAATGAAACCCATAATATGATATTAAATGATTCGCCATTTTTTCAATAAAAACTTGCAGCTGTTTTGTTGCATAAAAGGCAATACATTAATAGAAACTAAATACATGTATATCCTTTTTTCTAATACTGCCCAAATGCACACCGGAACCACTGGACCAAATCCGACTGTTTTTTAGTTAGGCTAGAGTCTGGCCCGATAAACTTGTTGAATCAGCTCTGATTGGCTTCCAACTGACAAAATCTGAGTCCAGAGTCAACACACACAGAACGATAAAAAACAGTTGAATCGGTTGAGTCTGCTCAGTGCAGGTCAGGCTTATGCTATTCCTACACACATCATTGGCTATAAATATCAACACCAGGGAACTGAGGAGTGCGGTGGAGTGGACTGCTCGAATGAGGACCTGACCCTTGTCAAAGAGACAGACATCACAACAATCCAGTGATGGAGGAACATTATTTAAATATAGAGATACACAAACAAACAAATAAAGTTTTCGCTATTTTTCGCTCGACTTGCGACTGTGTCTCTTCTCCCTCCAGAGCGTGTAGTCGTTGCGCACGGCGCTCGCCCGGAGTTCCAGGATGTGGTTGATCCGGTTGACGATCTGCTTGGTCAAGTTCGTACCCGTCTCAAAGTCGTAGTGCTTGAACTCATGGTTGGGGCTCTTGAATGTGACACGGAATGTGGATTTGCCTGCAGAAATAAAGAAAATCGTGAAATAAGACTTCAGACATGACCTAAATGAAAGACATTGTGACCCAAAGTATTACTTCGTGAACAAAGACCCAAACCCTAAAAGACTTCTTGACCGACATTAAAGATTTTTCTGGTCTATTATCATTATTCTTTTTACCTGATGGTTTGTCATTGGTGATGGTACAGAATAGTCTGTCCCACATCTTAGCTTTAATAGTGGGGTTGATCTTTGACTAGCCCCAGATCATAGTTCAATTATTTAGATCCGTCTCAAATAATGATACATCACCAGCTCTTATTGAATATTGCTTGATGAATTTTTATGTGATTTTGCACAAGGCAGACTCTATGCAGACATCTTCCTAACTGCTCCACAACTTACCCACACGTTCCCTTTAATAGTGGTCTTGGTCTTAACAAGCCCCAGACTGTAGCTTAATGATTTAGATCCGCATCAAGATATAATATATTGTTTGCTATTTTTGTGAGTTACCTGATGGTTTGTCACGGTGATGGTACAGAAGGATATTCAATCATATTCTATACACATCTTTCAAAATGTACCAGAACTTTGCCCAGTTCTTAGCTTAGTGTTCTTCGTCTAAGACTTGCCCTTGGATCAAAGCTCAGTGATTTAGACATGTTAAATATGAAACATTATTTATGATACATTATTTGCTCATTTTGCATACCTGATGGTTTGTCATCGGTGATGGTACAGAAAGCTAGTCTGTCGGACTCTATCGAAACAGCTTTCTGCTTACTCCAGAACTTGGCTGGTGTATTCCTGGGCTGAGTAACTGGGTCTATTTCAATCTTGTCCCCGGAAATTCCTAAAGCACAAGAAAAGAAAAGAATAGAAAAGTAATCAAAATAATGAAACCAAAATACATCTTAACATTGCTTAAACTCAAAAAACTTTGATTATCATAGAGGGTTGACATTCTGTTTTCTCCGGCCAGGCCACACTTAGATCATCAAGAAGACGCTATGATAATTAGTTCAACCTTGGATTAAAGGTGTATTGTGATATATGGATGATGCATTGGCAGTGTTATTACATGGATGCATGATTTTGTGTTGGCTGTTGGATAAATGACATGGCAGTCTACTACATCATTAGAAAGGTTGTTGAATGAAAAATTCACTCAAATCAAGCCTGATTGTATTATTTTGTCAACTATAATGATACATGAACGTTAGAAAGATAATTGAACACATGATTGCCTAAAAAAACAGATGATTTTTAAGTTCTTTAAACGATAAATAAAAGCCGGAGCATTGGAATCACATGCTGATGAAATCACTTGGATCTACAAGAGTCTCTTTGTTTGGGACCACAGAGGGGAAAAAATGAGTGCAAAAGTACAAGCTATTACAAGAATAAATATGTTATCAAGCTCAAGATCTAAACAAATACTAACTACTCTTGATTTGTTCTTTTTTTCAGTATGACAGTTCCAAATAGAGTATTCAGACCAATGAGTCAAAATATTGGGGGACTGTTAATAATCAATTCCATGGCAATTTACCAAAGCAGCAATAACTCGCATTTCAAAATTAGGTTTCCCATACGTTCTTACCCCTAGGCAAATATTACCATCTTTACAGCCTACATTATATCATGTCAATAGCAACATAGCCTAGAAGTCTACATATTGAACACATATATGTTGAGGAAACCGATTGGCAAAGATTGTCTCACACTTTCTCTCTTTTTAAAACCAGAAATTAATCGTTTCTACAAGACAATGTTTGTTTACTGAATCAAAAATTATATGTGACAGAGCAAGATACAGTATTACAAGAGATGTATGTTATCAATATCAAGATCTGATTTAGAAAAACTAATCTAATTACTCTCAATTTCTATTTCATAATATTTCAGTTGTGAATATTAGAACAACTGACAGTCATTTCTCAGGGGAGTGTTTATTCAAGTCAATTTGGCAACTTACAAAGTCAGCAATAATTCACATTTCAAAGTTACACTTCCCATGCCATCTTACCCTAGGCATGTACATTGCACTATTATTATAGCTAAGGATATTTTGTCAACAGCATCTTGTCACACCCTACAAAGGGCTGCTGAAACTGAAAGCATATTTCAATTTATTTTTATTTAACACACGTGTTGAGGAAACCAACTGGCAAAGGTGGCCTTTTTCTCCATTTAGAACCACAAATGAATGGTTTCTACCATACAATGATTGTTGATTAAATAAACCAGAAGTGAAAAGTGCAACGACCCGCGAGTCCATTTCTAAGGGGATGTTTATTCAATACCCTGGCAACTTACACAATCAGCAATAATCCAGTTTGTCAAAGTTACACTTCCCATACCTTCTCACCCCAGGCAAACACATAGCACTACTTTAAATCCTTGACTATGGGAACCAGTTGGGATGTGTACAAAGTCTATGGGGAGTTCAAAATCTTGAAGGGAACTGGTTAATACCTTATAAATGCTCTTTTGTCAAGCTGCTGAAGGCCTATTTAACACATATGTTGAGGAAACCAACTGGCAAAGATGGTCCTTTTCTCAATTTAGAACCACAAATTAATGGTTTCGACCAAACAATGATTGTCGATTAAATAAACTACAAGTGAAAAGTGCAAATCATGACAAGAATATACATGTATGTCACCGAGATCAAGATCTGATAACAAAATAATAATCTAATTACTCTAAATTTTTAGTTTGTAATATTCCAGTTGTGAATAATAGAACAACGACCCACGAGTCAATTTCTCAGGGGATTGTTTATTCAATTCCATGGCAACTTACAAAATCAGCAATAATTCACATTTCAACATTACAATCCTACACCTTCTCACGCGTGTCAACCATGGCACTTGGAGGGTTAATAGCTTATTTATACATTTTCTTTGGTCAGTGGCAACTTGACTCTGAAATCATACTTGATATGTAGTCCAAATCAAATATAAATTACCAGTATGTAGGGGGGGCATGTTCCCCCCCCCCCCCAATGTTTATTGTATGTTTTGAGGAACAAAACAGATCTGTTTCTAATGAGTATTGTGACTCGAGTTGACCATGGCACTCTGAGGGTTAATAGCTTGTGTGTATATGATCTTTGGTCAGTGGCAACTCGACTACAAAGTGCTTCTGAAAGCCAATCATTGAATGCACATGTTCAGGAAACCACTCAGCAAATATGGAATCTTTGTTCAAAACCACACAGGAATGGGATTCAACGTAATGATGTTCATGTGAGATGTGCAGAAGACTCCAGAGGATATTCATAGTTAGAAGAAACATGAACTTGACAGTATAAGCCAAGGGTGGGGAAAGATAGAGAAAGACATAAATATTTATTTGTCGAAGATGAAGATGGCTGCTTTGTTTGAAACCACAGAGAAGCGATGTTCATGTGACATGAACATTAGATTCCAGATGATATTCATTATTTAGGAGTAACATGAACTTGACATCATAAACAAATGGGAGGAGACAGAAAAAGAATCATTTGTGTAGAACATATTAAAAAAATGTCCTCTTTGTGTAAAACCACACAGCAATGGGACTCCACATAATGATATTCTTGTGACATGAACATTAGACTCCACATATGCATAATAGGATAAAAATAACTTGACACTAAGATGATATTCATTATTTAGGAGTAACATGAACTTGACATCATAAAGAAAAGGGAGGTGACAGAAAAAGAATCATTTGTGTATAAGTCCTCTTTGTGTAAAACCACACAGCAATGGGACTCCACATAATGATGCTCTTGTGACATGAACATTAGACTCCACATATTCATAATAGGAGAAAAATAACTTGACACTATAAACCAAGGGGGGGAGATAAATAAATAGTTGTGCTTAAAAGATAAAAAATTGTCTCTTTTTATATTTAGAAGCACATAGGAAAGGGATTCCAGAAAACAATGTTCTTGTGGTATTTTACATGTTAAGTGCATTTATACAAGAAGTTGATCTTCGACATCATTTCGACATCATATTTTAAGGCTGAGTCGGTTCGGTCGATCACACCGGTTACCGACCGTTTCAATCGGGACCCGGTTCGGTATATCGGGAAACAGTGCCCCGAAAAAAAAATTAAAAAAATAAAATGTTAAAAAAGAAATTAAGATTATCACAATAATGTAGCGGAATTCAAATAAAAACGGGGCAATTGATATCATTTACTTTAAAGAGTGGTTATTTTCGAGAAATTCTTGGTTCATTACTTCATTTGACAGTCAGAAATTGAACAGGAAGCGCAAAATTGCTAGTCATTTGAACGATATTGTCGGCGGATGTGCACACAATGTTAGTCCGATACTCCAGGGGAGTTGTCTGATGGATCTTTGTATGATCCAGCTGATGAGCCAGTGCATTCAAAAAGTGGCTCAAAATACGTTTTTTGGTCATTTGCACCATTTAAAAATGTTTTGATATTCTACTTACATGATTTCATGGCGTTTGACAGCCGAACAGAAACAAAAATGAGCCCCAAAACAATGAAAACAACTACTCAAAACATCGATAAAAAACGACTACATCGCTCCCATTCGCTCGTATACCCTGTGTGCAAGTTACGGGACTATGTTCCAGTCCGCCCTCTATCGGCAAGATCCATCCGCCAGGAATTGGGGAAGTCCCCGGCGGATGGATCTTGCGCAAGAAAAGAGACCCCGTAACTTGCACACAGGGTATACGAGCGAATTGGAGTGATGTAGTCGTTTTTTATCGATGTTTTGAGTAGTTGTTTTCATTGTTTCGGGGCTCTTTTTTTTTTCTGTTCGGCTGTCAAACGCCATTCGAAATCATGTAAGTAGAATATCAAAATGGTGTTGATTGTGAAAAGGCTAATTTATAGCCACTTTTTAAGGGCATGCAGTGGCTCACTGTCACAAGCGATCGTACATGTGATGTTTCCCCCGCCCGACTAGCGGGCTAAGTTTCTGTGAACCGTGTTGCGATGGGCAATGGTGAACAAACGATCGATTTCTAGGTCCAATTTACTTCGAAAAAAAGTACTTTTCATTCGAAACTGAGTTAATTCTGGATAGTCTGTAACTATTTTCCCGTAAAGATTGATATGTAAATCCATAAAAGCCTCGGTATTTATAATGTTATTTGCATATAAAAAGAGCAATATAAGCCCCATACAGTGCATTTTTGCCGATGCGTGCACGATTGCGTGATTTTACCGGTCGAGTTTCGAGGGTAAAAATTTATCGGGATACCGGTTCCCGACCGGTAAAAGTTTATCGGGACCCGGTTCCGACAATTACCGACATGACTCAGCCTTATCATATTTACAGGGGGAGTAGAGAGAGAGAGAAATATATGTAACCGGGTATTCATATTTTAATATAGCTTTTTCGTTACAAGAAAAATGCAAGAGATAAAGATCGTTTTTTTTTGCAAAAAATCACAAAGGAATCAGACTCCGTAACCCATTCAGGACTGGTCCTGAAGATATTTGGGCTAGGGTCTATGGAGAATACATGTTATATCAAAATCAATCAGTCCTGAATGGGTTAAATGATGCTATTGTGACATACAGAAGATGATATTACGACATCATATTCCCATAGGGTAGGGAGGAGAGGGAAGGATATAAATATTTGAAGAAAAATGTGTTTTATGTTTAAAAACCACAAAAGAATGAGATTCCACAAAGTAATGTTCTTGTCATGTGACATGCAGAGTGCAAACAAATTGGTACAAGGGGATGATCAGCCAATAGCATGTACTCGGGGGAGACGAGAAGAGATACATGTAGAAAGAAAATTTGCATAAACATATTAAAGGGATCTAGTACATGTAACTTTGTTAACATGTGCAAAAAGTGATGAATGGTTGATAATACATGTATGTTTATGTTTGTGTGTCCATTGAGAAATGCGTGAAATGTTCACATAAAATGGATGTTATTCTATATGACAGAGTATTGAGTGATATTTGGTACCTATTGTACACAATTTTTACTTTCTAGTGGAAAGTTAAAATTCAAACACTTAAATCGTAAATATCTTTCTACGGAAAGGGAAACTTGAAAAACTGAAACCTGTCCCATGCTTCTATTGTTAATACGTATAGTTGTACAACAAGGTATGACAGAACTGCTAGAGTTCAAAGTAAGTTTTGAGGATTTGAACTACATGTAGATCCTTTTAGTTTTTATAGAGGAGAATCCCTTTAAAATAGAAAGGAAACAGAAATGAAGCAAAAGGAAGTGGGGGAGTTCTCCATGGAAAATCATTAACTGTGTGGGGAAATGGCATCAATTTCTACTCTAAAACCAGGCCCGTAATAAACACTCAAAACTGGAGCCCAGATGTCAAAATAGACGAATCATCAAGAAATCAACAAGTTCTGCACTTTGTGGCTTGTCATTTTCTTTTGTCCCTTACGCTCCCCCCTAATTAATTTTGATTGCTCTTGTTTAATATCATCTCTTCTATAACCTTACCCCTCTTCTATTATTTCATCTCTTTTTTTACCCCCTTCCTATTATCTCATCTCTACTTTTACCCCCCTTCAATCATTTCATCTCTTTTTTCACCCCCTTCTATTATCTCATCTCTACTTTTACCCCCCTTTCATTATCCCATCTCTCTAATATTTGTGCACGATCATCATCTCACAAGTGAAAGTTGTACAAAGTAATTTCCTGAATGCTAATTCATTGTCAAGCTCTGAAAAGTACCAGTCACTTTGCGATCGAAACTAATTTGCGGGTCGCGTAGCAGATCTGTGGGGATGAGCGGTTTGGTCTCTACACACCGTACCGACTTGGAAAGGGCATTGTATGAATGTGTCAGCACTGCAAGTGAACACACTTTTGTTTATCAACATGAAACACAGAATTACACAATTGACTTAGATGTAAAATTGTTCTTGAGTTTAAAGTAAAATGTGATTGTAATTTTGGTTTATTGTACTATTTTATTATATTGTACTGTTTTTATTGTACTTATTGTGGAGGTAAGACTTGCTTAAAAGCAACTAAATAGAGCATAGAAATAAATCAAAGTGCAAAAAGTATACAGTAACAATAATCTGAATCACATGATACCAGCTATAAATTGGATGCAAACATTTTTTTTTTCTGTTAGAAAAAAACTATCGCAGCTCGATTCCTGAAAAAAAAAGAATATGAAAACTTTAAAAGAACCATGTCTTCCAACAAATCTTTACAATGTTGTGATCTGTTATAAACTTACTTTCTTAACCTGTTCCCTACTAGATTTTGCAATTCACATAGAGTTAACACAGAGCCCACCAGGTTCACATATGCAATTGATTAATTTTGATACACACATTTGTTTTTCTTTTTTATATTCATTTGGACAGGATCCAAAAAGTTAATCTCCTTTGTATCACATTTTCTCCTTGTTATGTCGTTATCTATTTGCATAAAATAAATACATGTTTCTTTGGGTTGTCAAGTTTGCTCCAATTATGGCATCGTAAGTAATTATGTAAGAATGAATACGGAAACATTTGATGAATTTGGATGTTCTAAGATTGACGAGTGACATAGTCATTCATTCAATGCATTTTGTTGACATTAAGAAGTGACATGTACCAAAATAAGTGACACATGTTAAGATTTCAGGAAAGTTCTCATTTTCCTATAGATCTACATGTACATGTATCAAGAGCAAAATTGACAGAAATAAATGTTGGTAGTTAATGTCATATATCCTGCATTAATAATGGGAAACATTAAAATGCAAAGTTTTGACATTCCCAAGCGCTGACAAGTTACAAATCTGCCTTCCCCGTTTCACATCGATCAGATCTTCAATGGCATGGCACATGCTCTGATTTTCCTCCCCTTTTGAAAGATTGTCCACTCCAATTTATTGTGGAATTTGGGATGCAGAATAAAAGTCATGATTGATTTTCACAATGAGAACAAAGACCACACATGCAGATAGTAATCATATCCTCTTATCACCACGCCCCCTGATCTACTTAATTATGAGCGCAATCTTTTCTAACTTCTATTAGAAAAGAAAAGTAGAAATTGCATTTATTATGAAAACAAAAAATATTATGTTCTCCAACACTCTTTAAAACAAACCATGAGAAGATATTTATCTATATAAAAACACAACACTGACTGTTAAACCCCCCCCCCCAAAAAAAAAATAATAATAATAATAAATAAATAAAAATACAAATACAAATTAATACAAATAAAAATAAAAACAAATAAAACAAATACAAATTATAATGGATGCGTACATGATGCTCAACATAAAGAGCCCAGGTGTTTTTTTTTTATGTGGAAGTATCGTGGTTTGGGACTTTTGTCTTGCAATATGAAGGTCGTGGGTTTGATTCTCAACAGCGGAATGCATGTCCTTCAGCAAGACACTTCCACATTTAAGATGTATTCTTCATACCCCGTGTTCACACACAACAAATTTCATCCCTTAATCATCTCTATAGAATCATCACTAGCGATACGACGTTTCTTTAGTGATGATTAAATCAAACCTGGTCACCGTTCACACACACACACACATAGCATATCGGACACCAGCTGTTTTCCAGGTGGCTTTCTGCATCGAACATCAGGTCTCCCTAGGGCCCCCCTAGGGCCCTGTGTGCGCGAACGTTCGAGTTAAGCCACGCCCAGTTAGTTACGAGTCGTATCGCTAAACATGATTAAGCGAGAAATCCTTGTTCACACACAAATTCGGCGTGATTCTATAGTCAGCTCTCGTACGAAACGGGGATAAAACCAGCGTATCGCTAGTCATCTCTAGCGATACGTCGTTTCGTTAGTAAGCGTTCAGACACACGAATTTTTAATGGGAAGCTGATTCTATAGTCAGCTGCTGATTCTTTAGTCATGATTAAGGGCTGAAAATTTTGTGTGTGAACACGGGGATAGACCCTAGCCCAAATATTTTCGGGACCAGAGGGCAATTCCAAGCAAACGCCGTGACGGTCAGAGGGTGTTTCTCACAATGAAAGTCCAAATAACTCATAAAATCTAAATATCTAGAACCAACTTTTGATATGCATCTGTAACCACTATCCTACCAATAATTTACAATAGGCAAGAAAACCAAAATTCCCAATAAATTATTAATTATGAATATCAATATCTGCCGTAACGCCGTGACGGCAAAAAGACATGGGTTTCTTACATGCTAAGAAACTAAGTAAACTCTGTGAACTACGGGAACATTTTGCACTTTTGTCACATTGATTCTTTGTACTAGACATCAAGCTAGAACATCCAAATAAAAATGTAGAAAAAATCCAATGCTCATAGTAAATATGATATCATAAATGTATCTATGCACTGTAACGCCGTGACCTCTGAATTGTACATGTTATATATATGGGAGATATTAAAGAGATGAATAATATGATATAATTTTAATGTAGTGATCCAGAATCAATAAAGAACTAGATGAATGGGTGATATAACCAAGATGCTATTAAATGATCATCCGCATGACACAAATTTGCAGCACAGCGCCCTCTATTGATCAAAAAATCTTTTAGGACATAATTGAAATTCTTATCTATTTCAGAAGTTAGTTAATGGAACCATCAAATATTAAAACCAAAATACATACTTAAATATAACAATGAAATATGAGACCTTTGACATCTGACCTTTGACCTTGTTTCTCAAAATAACATACAAATGTTTAATTTTTGGTCTGCACAGTGCATATTTGCAAGTGATTTGTTTCATGTAACATGATTTCAGAGTTAGTAAATGTTTGTTTTTGAATTGGTAATTATCCGAGTGACCTTTGACCTGTGCCCCAAACAGTTTCAGAAAATTGTCTTTTACCTACAGTACTCTTTCTAACATTGATTCTGGAACTTAATTGTGAGAACAAAAAACAACAATATTTTGACCTGTTGACCTATGACCTCCCATGACCCCATTCCCTAATCAGGTCATATACTTCACTGGAGGCATACCAGTATTATTATCATGTTATCCTTCAAGGATTCTCAAACTATCTTGATAATAATATAATTTTTGCATATTTGTTAGCTATGTGACCTTTGACCTTTGACCTCATGGACCAAAATCATATCCAATAATCCGTACCTCTAAATACATGGATTGTACAAAGTTTGAACGAAATCCATCCAACGATTCTTGAGATATTGCAAAAAAAAGAACACTGATGTACAGATGCACATACAGACAGACGGACATACAACCCATACACATACATGACTCAGGTAACTTTGAGATGGAAACATTATCAACTGACCCTATTCATATAATTATAGCATGAGCAATGCCCAAGCATACCTACAAAAAATATCTTACACTATTTGATTATGTCTACTGTGTTATGTCAATGGGAATCCAGTAGGTAGCGTCACGGCGTTACACAAAACGTAACGCCGTGACCAAATTGATATTGATTATATTAATAAGTGGTAAAAGATAATGCTGCTATTCAGCATGCATATTATAGCCCTATGGGCTAATACAGAGAAAACACAAAATTATTTCATTCCCATTCATATTTTTCCAGAAATATTGAAAATATATGTTTTTAGTGTAACGCCGTGACATGTAAATGAGACAGTCACTGAAGCGGAACGAAGAGCGAAAATGACGAAATTGATATTTATCTGAAAAATTGAAGCAATGATCCTATCAACACTGAAATAAAATTTTATGAAAACTCCTTTTCGCAGTTCTTTTATGCTTAATATTTAATTGAATGTTTTGTGAAAATAACTGAAAATTAATTTATGCTATATATTAACAATAAAATAATAGTTTACCATTTTTGTTTTCAAAAACAAAATACATTTTTGGAAAGTTCAATCTTTTAGCTTTCATTTGATACCAAATTTGTTATGGTACAACGAATTTGAAAAATCAGTAGTTATGTCAATGTTTGCTTGGAATTGCCCCAGACCTAAATTGGTTAATATAGTAGCTGCGCAATGTTCATGTATGTGAACATTATCATTATTAAAAGGGTCGTTTACATTTGTCACAATAAAGAAGTTTCAGCGTAAAACGAGGTCCATGGAAAATACCACAAATAAAATTTGAATAATTTGCAATATTGTCATCTATTGGGATTGAATATCAATCAGTTACCAAAAATATCATATGGCAAATATTTTCAGTGAGTTATCAAAGTTCAACAAAATGCCACACGTCATTAGATTGATATTTTTTCGGGGTAAACATGGCCCCCGCGTCTAGCCAGTGTATGCCGTCCCGTCCCACACAAACATCGGGCATGACCCCTTCCACTTATATTAGCGCGAGAGCAAGCTTTTTTAGGTTACAATTCAATGGGGGATCATAAACTTTTTCCTCCATTTCAGAGAAATTGTCATAAGATATGCGATCAATCTTGACCGCTAGTTTGTGATGTTTTGACGACCATTCTGCTTCATCCTTCGTTAATGCCTGGTGACACAACAGGACTAAATGAAGTTGATGAGGCTAAACTTTGTGCATTTAGGAGACTGTGAAGCATACTTGAATACTGCCATCTCTCTTTAGAGACTTTATAGTCAAGCAGAGGATAAAGGCTCCCCACTACTAAAAACAGATTTAATGTTTTTTTTTAAGACATTGCACTTTGATAGTTGGTAAGCAGAGCTGGTAGTCAGGTAGTGAGAAAAAAACAACAGAAAACTCCATACAATGATTGACAACTCCTGCATTGATTAATATAATAACAAATAAATACCAATTTTAACATAAGTTAACATTTACTGTAAATTGATATCCATTTGTGAATTCTTCATGTTCAAATGAAAGAATCATAAATCATAAAAATTTGTATAAATACTTCCTAAATAATTCTGCTCTGAAATACATGTATGCTAAATTATTTCATCTACTTTGTTAAAGTTGACGTTGAAGTTTATACTACAGACGATTATGTCTTATCCAAATATTTTGGATCACAAGGGTCAAAAGTAGGAAAGGGGGTGGGACTTGGTGCTTAATTTAGGGCGAGTTTGACAATAATTGGGGACAGATTTCTTCTAATTTATTATTAATAAACATACAGAAAGTAAGTAAACCTTTTCATATAAAAACAACACTTATTTTGCGTTATAACAAAATTGTGTTATTGTTATAACAAAATTGTGTTATTGTTGAATTGTTTTGTCCTCCTGATAGTAAAACAAAAATGCTAGATCATACAACTACTACATATAACTCGTCTTAAAGTCTGGAGTAGAATTATTACCTCAACAAATATTAATCTAATTTGTTGCTATTTCTATGATTGCTATGGTTTATTATCTCAATATTTTGTTATCTCAAGGGAATCCCAGAGGAAAGGGGTGGAACTGGGTGCTTGATTCAATTTCCGACTTACAAAGTATTTGACAATAATTGTTGACACATTGCATGCATGAAGACAGGGGACTTGTAATGAGTAATCATGACTAATTTCTTCTCAAAAATTTGAGGTGAGGAGGGGATAAAAATCTGCTCTAAATATCTTCTTTAAAGGGATCCAGTAACTTTGTTGACTTTTATATGCAAAAAACCATTAAACAAAGGGTGGATAAAATGTGTATTTCTGTGATCCGATATATCCACTAACTGATATGTGAATATTCCATGTTAAATAGATCTTATATGCAGGGCTTGACACTAGCAAGTGCCCTATTGCCCGAGGCAAGTAAAAATTGATGTTGGGCAAGTAAAATTTCATAATTGGCCTAGTTTGTATGCCCAACTGGGCAACTAAATTATTGGTCAACTCCTGAGAGAATAATGTAATTCCTTAGGTTTAAATCTCATCTAGAAGTAAGTGGAGCAAGTAAATTTTCTGTTCGGGCAAGTATAATTTGAAAGGTTATGATTTTACTTGCCCGAACGGGCCAGTAAGGAAAAAAGTTAGTGTTGGAGGCATGTTATAAGGGAAATTAGCACAAATGCAATGTGATATTTGCTTACTCATAGCCATAACTATAATTAACATATTATGTTTTACAATGTACATGTACATGTACATGTACATGTATATAGTTGTATTTTGTAATTCATGTATGATTCAGTTGTAAGAATGCAAATCACGAAACTAATAAATACCATTTATCGATATCTATCTTATCTATCTATCTATCTACATGTTATCTATCTATCTATCTATCTATCTATCTATCTATCTATCTGTCTGTCTGTCTGTCTGTCTGTCTGTCTGTCTGTCTGTCTGTCTGTCTGTCTATCTAAATCTAAGAGAACTGAGAAATCTGAGAACTGCTAGAATTCCAAGTAAGTTTTGTCAATTTTGACATTAAGACAATGTGACTAGATCCCTTTAAAATTTGAATGAAGGGGGAACAAGAAATGGCAGCCCTAAGCATCTGGAAATGCTTTGATTACGAGGCCCGAGGCACCACGACTTGGGAAGTTGTAAGACAGCAAACTGACGCAGGGAAAGTGCATCCATGGACATCTATGGACATCATGGAGAAATTTGGGTTGAAGTCTTGCATGGAGAAATTTGGGTTGAAGTCTTGAATGTAAGACAGATGAGTAATTAAAACTATTAAAGGTATTGTCAGGGATTGCATGTTAAAAAATTGAAACAAATTAATGACACAAGAGCAGATGATAACATGGTTTAAACAAAATTAAATTCACACTTGTCCTGCATTACAGCCCAACAAAGGGGGTTGAATGTTCATGTTGTATTTTATGAAAAGAACTATCTGGGCCTCAGAACAAAAAAATGTACGATCAATCCTACAATCAATCATTTGATTTATCAAACAATCAATCAATTGATCGTGCAATTAATTATAAGTTGTTACATTACAGGGCCCAGGCCCTTCAATGAAAATTAGAAGTACACTATAAATCCAGTTACAGTGAGTTAACAAGAATGTTTCCAAAGCCCCGACAGGCTCTTTAAAAGAGATAGCTCTGCTGGTTCCCATTAATTTAAAGAGATTACAAGTTTTGCTTGAGGCATGATTTACAAGAGAGGATATTACAAAGACCCAAAAGTTGAAGGCTAATTAATGGCTCGTCAATTTAGTCCTCACTCTGCAGATGCTAAGAAACTAGTTCAGGATTTGTAATTTTGTACCCGCAAACTCATTCCAAGCAAAGTTAAAGTCTATATTCCCAGAGAAGATTGTTTTAGAATTTGTGATCCAATAAAACAAATTATTTAAAATGTCATTCAAAACAAAACTAATAGTTCTAGCCCCATCAGGAGTCTCTTAAATTTGAAGTGGCAATTATGCCAACATGCCTAAAAGATATTCTACAAGAAACACAATTTTCTTTGTTCATTTTTCATTTAAATGATATATTTCTGGTCAGTTGCTCTCTGTTTAAAGGGACTTAGTAACATTGTCCAAATCCTCAAAATCAAATTTGAATTCTAGCGGTTCCCTCATACCTTGTTGTATTCGTATTAACAATCAAATCATGGGACAGGTTTCGGTTTTTCAAATTTCCCTTTCGTTACAAAGATATGTAGGATTGAAGTATTCAGATAGTGAATTATCCGTGGGATTTTCAAAACCATGTACAAAGTGAGTGCAGTGAGTTTGTGAATATCACTTTGCATTTTTGCTCATTACTCAGCCATATAACATCCATTTAACTTGAAATTTTCACACAACACTCAGTGAACATATCAGATAACAACAATATATATTGTATCAACCATTCATTACTTTTTGCACATGTCAACAAAGTTACTAGATCCCTTTAAAATACTATATTTTGTTTGTAAGTTATGTATAAATGAAAAGTGATGATTTATCATGTTGGCCTGATAAAAATGCAGGCTACTTTGCAATATGTTGTTTAGTGTGTAAGGTGTATTAACTCTTTCAGAGATGGTCCCAAACATACTCATCTGGGATCTACAGAAAATGTAGTGTTTGTTCTCTAGCAAAATCAAATGTCTTGAATCGGATAATCCGTTGGACAAAAACTCAGGGAACTATGTTATACATGTCTTTGAATGAGTTTTGGATATAAATTGTAAATGAAATTCTCAACCAGTAACATCCAGTTAGATCGTGTCTGTCACATTTTCAATCATCGTCCACACCCAAAAACAGTCTCCCTGAATTTCCTCTGTGTGTCAACTCATGAGAATATAACAATAGTAATTTGTCTTTATTTTGTTGTTTGGCTTGCTTTGATTTGAATAATTTGGAGGCATTAAATGGGATCAGAAGTCTTGAAACAGTAAGCACACTCAAACATGTACTTTTGATTATACAGTGATCATCTTTCGTAGTCATCAACGCCCAAGTAAAAAATCACACCCAATTTCCTTTGCGCGACAATTAATAGTAGAAGAACAATAGTTTTGTTTATATCTGTTTATTGTTTGGTTTGATACATTAGCCATTGCCCTATCCTGTCTCCACAAAACCACTTTACCAAAATGTCAGTCATTGGATTAGCGAAAAAAATATCTTGTGACACTTTCACAAAAAACCCATCGCCTGGCAGTCATTAAACGGAGGAAATATCTCAGAAAAAATGACTTCCGAATATATCGAACTTGACTGAGTCGAGACAAAAACTGAACAAGTTCCATCTGACCTACATGCGCTTGTTTCCCTTCAAAGTGATTCTGCAAATTTTGTTTGTTAATCAAATGTCATGAGGTATTAAGGGAAGATATCACTGTGGCTCTGTAATCTATGGCTGTAGCTGGAATTTCGCATATCAAATTTGCAATACTGATGGCTAATATTCAAGTGATTAATTCATTCAAGCAATTCAAATGCTATTTACTGCTTTCTTTTTTAATAATAAGAACCTACATGTATTGAAGTCATAGTGTAAAACTAATTTAGACAGAGATATCATATATTTTATTATACATTTTCCAGTGATGCCAGTGAACCACAAGTCAAGTGCCTGACCCGGGACACAGTACTTAATTTGTACACATAACTTTAAGAATGAGCCTGATTATTTAAGTGACGAGGGCCTGAATTCAGACTTTGCATAAAAAGACTTGCCTACCAAATTCTCATTTCAGCTTTAAATCACCAGAAAATAAAGGTTGAAGCTCCTTTTTAGACCGGAACTATCCCTTTAATTAAAGAAGACATGGCATGAGGTTGTTACTAACCCCACTTCCTGAACTTTTAGTGGTACGATACCTAAGGGACTTGCCGACAGTTCCCACAAAGGCACAAATGATACAGATTAATTGTTTTTTCTTGCAAGCTATCACAAGTAATTTAATGACAACAAACTTACAATTGCATGTTTGTTTTTTGTTTTTGTTTTTTGTTTTGTTTGTTTGGTTTTTTTTGGGGGGGGAGGTCTAGGATCAGTGTGGAACATGAAAGTTCAGACAAATACATGTATGTAGACATGTTCATAATTAATTAAATAGGCAATAACTCTTTGGTTGATCCCTCATTAATTATCCACAGTTGATTTCTTCCTATGCGGTATGCTGGATTGACAGATTCTGACTAACAGGGCCCATACTCATAAAACCCTGCCAGCTGTAAGTTTCATGCTAAGTGTATTTCAAATGGTATGGTTTAGTGAGCAACAAACAGTTTTCCTAGTCCCCAACTAGGGTTGGCTGATTTAGCCTTAGGTAGCTGTCACGGAATCCCTTTTACTGCAGATAATTTGTTTTTTTTTGGTGGGGGGGAAATTTTCAACAAATACATAATCAGGGCTCGCTCTAGCAAAAAAAAAGTAAAAATTAGTGTCGGGCAAGTCAAATGTCATAAATTGTCTAGTTTGCTTGCTCGATTGGGCAACTAAATAATTGTTCCACTACAAGAAAACAATGGAATTTCATATGTGTAAATCTCTTTTTGCATTAAAGGGGCAAGTAAGGGCAAAACTATACTTTAGTAGGCTAAATTGTTTTTGCAGAATTTTGGTTGCTAACTTCAATTTTCATACTGCCCAATAAATCTAACTTATAGCCACTAAATCTAACCAGAGCCACTAAATCTGACCTATAGCCACTAAATCTGACCTATAGCCACTAAATCTTGACCTATAGCCACCAAATTTAGGGTTAGGGTTAAGGTTAGGGTTGAAGTTAGCAACCACAAATAATATAGCCTACTAAAGTATAGTTTTGCCCAAGTGAGTTGTAAACTGGGGCAGGTATAATTTCAACATTTAAGATTTTACTTGCCCGAACGGACCAGTTCAGAAAAAAGTTCAGTGTGGAGGCTTGACATAATATTGACCACAAAGCATACTTACTACACTGTATGTAGTGAAAACGATAAAACTTTTCAACAAACCTATTTGTATCTCTGAGGCCGGCCTGAGTTTATGCAGCATGCTGACACGGAATGACTTGTACTGTGTGCTTAGGACTAGAGGGGGCTCCCTTTCCCCAGAAATAGGTCGTAATCTGTCATTCCATGGGTAGTCGCGCTTGCCTGGTTGAAGAAAAAAATATAAGAAATTGGAATAAGAAAGCAAGAAAGGAGCATGAAATAGTAATAATAATATGACAAATGTAATGTGCTTCATGCGCTTCATGCAAACAAACCTCTAAGCGCTTTAGAGAAGATTACAATATACAGAGTGTGAAAATAGAGAGGAGTTCGAGCTATGACTGATAATGTTGTTTGAACAGATGATTTGAGGTCAATTGGGGGAGAGTTCTTGACCCAGTTGGGCAGAGGTTCCATAGATATGGTCCAATGAAGGAGAAGGTCTGTTCACCCTAAAGCCAGACAGAGCAGACTCGACCCGATCCGACTGGTTTTCAGACAGGCTTGAGTCAGTTCGCTCAGTCGGAGCCAATCCAACATGTTGAATCGGCCTCGAATGACCTCCGACTGGCACTTGACTGGAAAAACCAGAGACCTGAGGCAGCGCATACTGAGTTAATCAGGCTGAAAACCAGTCGGATCGGGTCGAGTCGGCTCTGTCTGCGCCGGGCTTAAGATCTGGAGAGCACTGACAAAAAGAAACAAGGAACATATGAGCTTTGCAGGTTATCACACTCGCATGGAGTATAGATTGATTATAGGAAGAATATGCAATAACATACATATATCATCTCTGTCTTGATCTTGCAACTTTTTTGTTAAATCAAATAGACAGATGAATCACAAAAATCATAGGAATTAGATCTATTGGCTGGAATTCACAAAGGAGGTTTGTGTTCATCATCATGGAGTGCCATTTGTTAACTGATGGAGAAAGCATGTACACTTCTTACTTGTTAACCATGTTGATGCTACACATTTGCTAAAGGCACCAAATGAATGCCCGTCTTCTGAGATGGTGGAATTTGCTGGTTAGCAAGCACTAACTGTCATATCATTACAATTTGTTCACTTGTCTACAAACAGCACTTCATAGACGTAGACTGTGGTTTAAACCATGGTTTATGTAAACCTCCTTTGTGAATTGAGTTTATTCCTATTAAATGCAAAAATAGGTTTGAATTAATTGTATAGACACCCGGTCTCCTCACCAAGCTGTATTCCCTTTTCTATTCATTGAAGATAAATAGGGGATTATTAGAAAATTGGTATACTGGTCTGAAGATCTTGATGAAGTGGAAGTTGTTAAATTTGACTTGGCAATCAGAGGGTTTAACAAAATGTGCCAAAAGATACAAACAAGGTGATAGCCGTATGTGTCTCGCCCACTTGCGCGCATTCATGCAATAAACCTACGAGGTTGGAAATTTATTAACCCTAATAGAGTCTTGCAGGTAAACTTTCACATTTGACCTCATTTGACCTTTGACCTACTAATGTGACCTTTGACCCCAGAATATCATGGAGGCCAGTTTAGGGCATCTACCAATCGAGTTTGGTTACAAACAGATGCAGGGTTGGAAAGTTATTCAAATTTTTGTAAGCGTCACGGACGGACGACGGAGGACGGACAGACGGATGCAATTTGGATCCTTTAGTCTCTCTCCACCACGGTGGGCTCGACAAAAATGACTTTGCGTCTAATAACATCAAAGAATATTCCTGCTACTTACTGTGCTCTCTGACCATGATGAAGTTCATGGTGTCAGCTTCACATAGCTTGAGGTCCAGATCTAGAGCAACCCCTGGCTCGGATGTCTTCTCCAGTAAATAGTGAGGTCCTGAATCAAGAATAATAGTTAACATTTAAAAACATGAAAGGAATATTTAATGAGATAAATGTACTAGTATGTTGCAGCAGTTCATGATTACAGTATGAATGCCAATTTCCACAGAGCACAAGTCGGCGGTGTTGGTCTTACATACGTGTAGCTTGAGGTCCAGATCTAGAGCAACCCCTGGCTCGGATGTCTTCTCCAGTAAATAGTGAGGTCCTGAATCAAGAATAATAGTTAACATTTAAAAACATGAAAGGAATATTTAATGAGATACATGTACATTTACTAGTATGTTGCAGCAGTTCATGATTACAGTATGAATGCCAATTTCCACAGAGCACAAGTCAGCGTTGTTGGTCTTAGGGGAGGCATCAAAATTATCACTACCGTCCTACCGCGGGATCCCGCTTGGAACGATTTTGCGCGCAGTTTTAAATTGCGCGCACTCGAAATTCGTTCCAAGCAGGAGGCCGCGGCGTCCCGTTCAGCTAGTGCACGCTATTAAATGCACATTTTGTTCTCGCGCACGATGACGCATCGTTCCCTTGCGGCCAGAACGCATTTCAGGAGACCGCATCGCGCACATCGTTCACGCGCGGGCTACTGCGGGATCCCGCTGCTGCCCGCTATGTATAATTTTGACGCCTTCCCTTACATAAATGTAGCTCGAGGTCCAGATCTAGAGCAACCCCTTCCAGATCTTCTCCAGTAAATAACGAGGTCCTGAGGCAAGATAATAACGCCAAAACATTTTATGCAATATAGAACATGATAAAATTAGGCTGAGAGATAACAAAAATGTCAGTGGCCTGCATATCCACCTAAGCATGAGTTTCAGGTGGCCAAATGGATCCTCAGATGGCTAAGACTTTGCATGCATTCCATATTAACCATATACTGGAAACAACGCTAACAAACACGAGTCTCAGTTTATGGACATTTTAAACAAAACTACATGTACATTGTTGAACCTACCTGCTGTTGGTATAATGCCCTTCCGTTTACGCAGGGCCTTAGACAAGATATTTCTCAGCGTGATCTGTGTTGAGTCCACGGCCAGCCGAGATTCACCATCGGATGACTTACTGAGGGACAAAAACAAATTTAAAATTTTATGAATTAACTTTTACTAAATGTACATAATGAGGTGTTGAAATCTTGTTAAACCACATAAATTAAGAGTTTGTTTTCAAACAGTGGGGGTTTTTTCAGCCAGTGACTACTACACAAACCTTGCCTAAAATTACCCAACACAGCAACAGGTATATCACACCAAAAAGGCAGCAGAGAACTTGTATTGCTGTTTTGTTTTCACAAATTGAGATCAATGTCAATCATCAGAAAAATTCAGGATTTAGATTCATTTGAATTACATAAAAAATAGAATTGTCAGAATACAAAATTCATAGAGAAGTCAGTAATGGACTCTTCATAGCAACTTGGATCTGATAAATAAATGATGGGGGAAAGAACATGTTTCTAAGGCTTTTTTTCCCCTCATTACTTTAAGTACATGTACACATGTTGAAGTTTACACGGAGGTGATGACATGGGTCCATTTTCACTACTTTTCAAATACAAAATTAGAAATGAGCTGTCACCGACAATGACCATAAAATTGAGACAATTTCTTTGACATGAATACCTGCAATATTTTCAATTCTTGCTCATCATTATCGGTTCATTTGTTAACTCATATGCCTTCAGGGCGTAAACATCAAGAAGGGAAAGACCCTACTGTCTTAGTTATAACATCTAATTCTCAGTTCATTTGTAAACTCATGCCTTCAGGGCGTAAACATTGAGAAGGGAAAGATCCTACTAAGATGTACTTTGAATACTTTACGAATTATTGGTACTAACTGTCTTGCTCATACATGAAATTCTCAGTTCATTTGTAAACTCACGTCTTCAGGCCGTAAACATTGAGAAGGGAAAGATCCTACTAAGATGTACTTTGAATACTTTATGAATTATTGGTACTAACTGTCTTGCTCATACATGTAATTCTCAGTTCGTTTGTAAACTCATGTCTTCAGGCCGTAAACATTGAGAAGGAAAAGATCCTACTAGGATGAAATAAATACTTTCTATACTTCCATGAACATTTCTAGTACTAACCGTCACTGATAATAAACATAAAATTGAGAAAATCTCTTCAAATATTCTCTCTCTTTCTTTTATACTTAGTGATTAAAATGTTCCCTTCCTTTCATGTTTTTGTTTATTTCTTAAAATCACAAGGCAAGACCATTCAATCACACCTAAAAGGGCCGTTCATGTTTGCTTAAAGACATCCTGCAGGTTGACACAAAATTTCTTCGCCCCAAAAAAGGGTGAAACAAGGCTCGACAATAGCTAGCACTTGCCTGCTTGCCCAGGGCAAGTAAAAATTGGTGTTGGTCAAGTAAAATTGAATAAATTGTGTAGTTTACTTGCATACTTGGGCAACTAAATAATTGTTCAACTACAAGTTAACATTGTAATTTGGTATATCTCATCTAGAATTAAGGGGGCAAGTCAATTTTATATTCGGGCAAGTTAAATTTCACAATGTTTGATTTTACTTGCCCGAATGGGCCAGTACAGAAAAAAAAATAGTTTGGAGGCTTGGGTAAAAGGTAGAAAAATCTGCCACATACAAGCTGTTTTGCCTTGTGAGGCTCTTCAGTAACACAAAATGCAGGAGAGGGGATATATAGCATTCACTTCTTCTACTTATTCTTTAACCTAAAAAGGGTAGTAAGAAGAAAGGGGACAAATCTGCTTTAAAAGAAGCTCTCTCGTTCCCTTCTTCCACATTTCGCCACACAATACAACCTAATAGAAGTAAATGTGAAGTGTTGGTTATCGAGATATTCATTGACTTTTTACTCGGGGTATAGTGGCATTTGCCTCTGGACATAAGGGGTCAGAACCATTAGTGATTAATAGGAGTGTCTCTTAGTCCCACACCATACTAATCAATGTCAGTAAATACCTGTTGGCTATGCGTGGCTACATGTGTGAGGAGGGAGGGAGGGACGGAGGGAATGAGGGAGGGAAGGAGGGAGGGAAGGAGGGAGGGAAGGAGGAAAGGAATTTAGGTGAAGACTTTTAATACTCATAACAAATTACTAATAACCCTCGAAGGTTGGACGTTTTTAAAAGGAGTATCGTTCCTTGTTTTCCTCTTTAGAACAGAAACTAGGCTTCACGCAACCACCTAATTCTTTTTGCCCCGCTCTACTCCGCACCTACAGGATTTATATCCTAACTACGCCTTGTTCTTTGTCAGATGAATGTCAGAACTACTCGAGCCCCACAACTCAAAGACCGAGACATTTTGCCCCCCTTACCCACTCTAATGCACACAACCACCCCAGTCTTTTTGCCCCGCCCTACTCCGCACCTACATGTACATAAATTCTTTGTCAGGGAATGTCAAAACTACTCAAGAATCAAGAATCTATCCCAACACCCTGACACAACTCAAAGACCAGAGACATTTTGCCCCCTTACCCACTCCAATGCACACAACCACCCCAGTCTTTTTGCCCCGCCCTACTCCGCACCTACAAATGTACATACATAAATTCCTTACTAGGCCTTGTTCTTTGTCAGGGAATGTCATACATGTAACTACTCAAGAATCTATCCCAACACCATGACACAACTTAGACCAAAGATTTTTCCCCTTTACCCACTCCAACTCACACAACCAGCCCATTCGGTTTGCCCCGTCCTACATTCTACACCTACATAAATTACAATCTAACTACGCCTTGTTCTGTGTCATGGGTGTCAGAATTATTCAAGAATCTATCCCAACACCCTGACACAACTTAGACCGAAAGATTTTTCCCCCTTACCCACTCCAACTCACACAACCAGCCCATTCGGTTTGCCCCGTCCTACATTCTACACCTACATAAATTACAATCTAACTACGCCTTGTTCTTTGTCATGGGTGTCAGAATTATTCAAGAACCTATCCCAACAACCCGACGCAAAGACTGACATATATCTTGCCCCCTTTAATACCCACTCCGACTTACTCAACCACCCAAGTCTTTTTTGTCCCGTCCTACTCATTATACCCTCACTCATTGTACCTTCTTCTTTGTCAGGGCATACATGTCAGTACTACTCAAGAATCTACCCTAACACCCTGACGCATAGACTGACATATCATTTGCCAATTACCCACATCCTAATTGCACGCACCTTCACTTCTAATTTGGTCCCAATTGATGAATTAAAAGGCTTTAAAAGTTCTCTAATGATACTTTGCGTAATGCTACTTTTCTCACATTTTCTCCCCCTCTTTTTTTTTGGTGTGATTTGTTCTTGGCTCCTATCTCTTTTATCATTTTGACATATTGGGTTTTTTTTCTTGAAGCAAGTTCCCACATCATCATTCTACCTTTCAATCTCTCTTTTCCTTTCTTTTTTATATCCCTTTTTTTTCTTTCTTTTTTTTAAACTTAAATTCTAAATAAAAACCACCTCTCTCTTTAAAACATGTGTATATCTCTTCCTTTCAATATTCTTTTTTTTGTAGGAGGGATTTTACTACAACATTGAACAAATATGTTTGAAAAATATCTCTACAGCTGTTGCAGGCGTTAATTCTAAATTTGAACTGTTTATTTCCCCTTCTTTCTATCATTTTTCTTTTATCATGTTTGTTTTCTTCCCATTCTTAAAAGTATTTGTTGCAGTGATGTGTTGTTTTTCTCACCATCTGATGAGTTGTGACATCAGGTTGGAAATTTGGTGAATAAATATAACTAATGGTGCATAGATATTCTGCAAAATTGCAGAACATGCCAACAGCAAGCCAACAGATTTAAACAAACATAATAGAGCGCAGTCATGTCAAATGAATGGGACAACACACATGCACAGTACACACAAAGCAGGTTGCAATTTCAAAACAGTGCAGTTTAAAGGCTACTTTGCTCTCATTGTTATTTTTTTTATATTGCAAATTATGATTTTTTTTTTTTTTTTTTTTTTTTACATATCCTTGAATGCTATTATGCTATGTAGGGGAAAATAAAGGGGCTGACTTCTGTAAATGCTTTTTGTTTATAATTGAATAAAGTATGGACAGTGCATTACAAAAATAATACAAAACAACATATTATGTAATATTTGTAAATATCCTTATTATAAGGATTAAACTAAAAGGTAGTTCAAAGGAAGTCAAATCTCAAACATATTTCTTACATTGCGATTACGATATTCATAAACAAAAATTACATGGTCTGTAATATCAGTAGAACAGAATTCTAGGTCTATGTAACATTAAAACAAAAAAGATAAAAGATAATTTAAATAAAGTCATAATTTAATATAAATTTCTTACATTGTGACAATGATGTTGTCTCTGCCCCCTGCCTTCCCCTCGTCTTGTGGGGCGTCTTTCTCTACCAGAGCCAGTGTGTTGAATCCAAACTTTGAGATCGCTTCTTTGCTATCCAGAGCGGGAAAGTCCATGTCCACCTCGCCATCTTCTTCTGCTATCATAAGACAGTAGCTTTCCACGTTATCTCTATCATGATAGACAGATAGAAAGAAATATAAGAATACAAACTAAATTAAAAAATAATGGTTTAATAAGTTTTCCCCTCTGCTTAAGGTGTATATTTCTCTACTAGTGCCAGTGTGTTGAATCCAAACTTTGATATCGCTTCTTTGCTATCCAGAGCGGGAAAGTCCATGTCCACCTCGCCATCTTCCTCCGCTATCATAAGTAGCTTTCCACGTTATCTCTATCATGATAGACAGATAGAAAGAAATATAAGAATACAAAATAACGGTTTCAGAAGTGTTTTTCCCCTCTTCTTGAGGTGTGTATTCCTCTTCCAGTGCGAGTGTTTAATCTAGACTTTGAGATCGCTTCTTTGCTATCCAGAGCAGGAAAGTCCATGTCCACCTCGCCATCTTCTTCCGCTATTATAAGACAGTAGCTTTCCACGTTATCTCTATCATGATAGACAGATAGAAAGAAATATAAGAATACAAGTACAATTAAAATATAATGGTTTAAGAAGGTTTTTTGTCCATCTTCTTGAGGTGTGTCTTCCTCTACCAGAGCTGGTGTGTTGAATCCAAACTTTGAGATCGCCTCTTTGCTATCCAGAGCGGGAAAGTCCATGTCCACCTCGCCATCTTCTTCTGCTATCATAAGACAGTAGCTTTCCACGTTATCTCTATCATGATAGACAGATAGAAAGAAATATCAGAATACAAGTACAATTAAAATATTATGGTTTAAGAAGGTTTTTTCCGCTCTTCTTGAGGTGTGTCTTTCTCTACCAGAGCCAGTGTGTTGAATCCAAACTTTGATATCGCTTCTTTGCTATCCAGAGCGGAAAGTCCATGTCCACCTCGCCATCTTCCTCCGCTATCATAAGACAGTAGCTTTCCACGTTATCTCTATCATGATAGACAGATAGAAAGAAATATAAGAATACAAAATAACGGTTTCAGAAGTGTTTTTCCCCTCTTCTTGAGGTGTGTATTCCTCTTCCAGTGCGAGTGTTTAATCTAGACTTTGAGATCGCTTCTTTGCTATCCAGAGCAGGAAAGTTCATGTCCACCTCGCCATCTTCTTCCGCTATTATAAGACAGTAGCTTTCCACGTTATCTCTATCATGATAGACAGATAGAAAGAAATATAAGAATACAAGTACAATTAAAATATAATGGTTTAAGAAGGTTTTTTGTCCATCTTCTTGAGGTGTGTCTTCCTCTACCAGAGCTGGTGTGTTGAATCCAAACTTTGAGATCGCCTCTTTGCTATCCAGAGCGAGAAAGTCCATGTCCACCTCGCCATCTTCTTCTGCTATCATAAGACAGTAGCTTTCCACGTTATCTCTATCATGATAGACAGATAGAAAGAAATATCAGAATACAAGTACAATTAAAATATTATGGTTTAAGAAGGTTTTTTCCGCTCTTCTTGAGGTGTGTCTTTCTCTACCAGAGCCAGTGTGTTGAATCCAAACTTTGAGATCGCTTCTTTGCTATCCAGAGCGGGAAAGTCCATGTCCACCTCGCCATCTTCCTCTGCTATCATAAGACAGTAGCTTTCCACGTTATCTCTATCATGATAGAAAAATAGAAAGAAATATCAGAATGCCAGCACAATTAAATTATAATGGTTTAAGAAGGTTTTTTGTCCATCTTCTTGAGGTGTGTCTTCCTCTACCAGAGCCAGTGTGTTGAATCCAAACTTTGATATCGCTTCTTTGCTATCCAGAGCGGGAAAGTCCATGTCCACCTCGCCATCTTCTTCTGCAAGACAGTAGCTTTCCACATTATCTCTATCATGATAGACAGATTGAAAAAAATATATATTACAAACTCAATAAAAGAAATAATGGTTTTAAATGCCCTCTATCATGATAGAGAGATGGTACAAAAGATATTAAAGGAATGTGAAACTGATTTTTTTTTTTGTACCATATTGAGCATATTTATGTAGGTTAGATCAGAACCATGGAGATTGAAAATAAACATGGACATACAGGTGTAGTAGAATTTAATTTTTTTTAAACATGTTGTCCTATGAAGAAAAGAAACTTGAAACAAATCAAATTCAAGGGATGATTCCACAGAAATATTTTGTTATACATATCTAGTTTAAATTTTAACTATGTCAACTATTGCGATGACTCAATGACAACACAACAAAAATAAAGACAGCTAATTTAGCAAAGGAGAAAAAACCAATGTTTACAATTAGAGTGAGTAAGAGAACAAGCAAGACAACTAGACTATTCGAAAGTTCACTGGCCCTATACTATACAGAGGAAATAATGTAGAAATGGGGGCAGAAGTGTCAAAAAGAATGCCACAAACACAGTTCTAATCCAAACTTTCTAGTGACTATGATATCCCTCCCTACTACTGTAATTGTAGCTCATACACGATCCTTCGAGACTCTGTAAACTACACGTGGTGCAAACCACAGAATTGTAACCTGTCACAAACCATGGAGTCCACGGCCGTTATCTTGGTACTTTGTAGGAGGGAAATCGTTAGAACAATACGCAAAGGTGGAGTTTCCTCTCCGCTTCATGTAAGCTCCTTTTGTTCATCCTCTTAATCCCCTGGGTGCCACATTACTCATAGAATCATATCTGCAATTCTGCATTGATTTTTTTCCTAAATAATAATAACATTTAATAATATTTGTATATTGCATGGTATTTGCACCATCAATCTAGAAATTCTATTCCGAGGCGCGCATTATACTGCACACACTAAGAAAAAAAGGTGCAAAAAAGGTGCAAAGTATGCAACACAGGCGGCTCCTTTTAAGGTACAACTTAGCACCTTTAAAGGTGCAATCTTGTACCTTTAGGGTACAACTTTGCACCTTTAAAGGTGCAAAGTGAACTTTGCACTTTAAGGTACAACTTAGCACCTTTAAAGGTGCAATCTTGTACCTTTAGGGTACAACTTTGCACCTTTAAAGGTGCTATTAAAGTTGTACCTTAAAAGGAGCCGCCAGTGTTGCATACTTTGCACCTTTTTTTCTTAGTGTGTACAGTATATTGCTACCCTGGCTGTAGCCGAGCTGCATGCAAGCAAGCGCATCAAGCATTTCAAGGAATACAGAGACTTGAATTCCTAGATTTTATTCATTGTCGATGAATGGGAGGGATTGAGCCATAGAAGAATTTTTTTAAAACCAACCACTTGTTTATAACTAGAAGCCCCACTATTCATGCGCGCAGTCACGTGCTCTATATACTTTGCTCATTGACAAGATGGCGGAGTGACTCAATTGTTAAAGCTGCCGCCGACTGCTTTTCTACGTCATCGCATATTATTAAACCAAGAAAGACTTTGACTAATCATCATCCTGTGAAGCGCGTAGCCTATCCCGCTTATTTTCCTGCGCACTGTCGTCCTAGATTTTATCACGCTAATGATAACAATGGGATCTATGGTAACATATGCATATGAACTAGTTTTCTTGACCTTGATCCGGTGACAACGCATATGAACTGCTCTGTGATTGGTTCATGTTACTTCCCCCTGTAAGTGTGATTGCCCTTTCAAATACATGTAGCTCGCACTATTAGATCCCTTTGAGACATGTAGTTCACAGAATCTTGAAAGATTGTGTATGAACTACAATTAAAGTTAGTAGGAAGGGATGGCAAAGTCAATAGAAAGTTTTGATCCTGTGATTGTGACTCCCGTCAAGACACATTACACAAATCACAGCACAGAAACTTGGAGGTGTCGTGTCGTGGCAGGATCAGACACTAACGTCTGGCTTCCAGTCTTGTGGTCCCGATTTTAAAAGTGATCGATGCTCCAGCGTTTATGGCCTTCATCAAGGCATATCATCTGCCTTGCTGCTCTAAAATCAGAAATGGGCACCATGGTCAGGTGTTAATTAGCCTGGCACCATATAGGCAGAACATGACTGGTATGCTCCCTGGGGAGTTGGGATAGTGTAATTAAAAAGATAACTGTGTGGGTCTGAAATGTTCTCAATGACCAGGGGATGGTACGTGAACAAGTACATGAACATGTTAAAAATTAGGACTCCCACTGTTATTATTATTATCATCAACACATAGACAATAGCTCTTACTTGGAACTATGTGGGAAGAAAATGGAAAGAACAATTACCATCTAACAAGTGAAAACATAAACTGACAGTGCCTAGAACAGGCACGTTTCCTCCATTTAAGTTTGTAGTTTTTCCTTTTGTTCTCTACTCCCGCCCCCGAATCAAGTCTGAGTAATGTATTGTACAGTAAATGCAGAAATGCAAAGTTCTTGTAGGAGTTGAGGGGACAATAAGAAGTTCGGAATGAAATATGTGGCACAGGAAAAAAAAAAGGAAAAGGCTAGATCTTTTTAATTTTTCATATGTTTGCCAATTTGTTAGAGAATAAACATATTATCTTACAAATAAGATGAAAAATGTTTTGTCATGAGTCAAAAATTATGAAAACTTTCTTACTTGAGTTCTGGTTCGAGGCCTTTGTTGTGGTAGTGCCAGCAGATCAGACCAATCAAGTCCTGCACACGGGCGTTGTTGGTCACAACGATGGACAGGAAGCTATCCTGGAAGCTGCTCTCGACCATCGTCAGGAATATCTCTATTCGCTTCACTTTACCAGCTGCAGCATGGCCCTAATAAAGAAACAAATTTAGGTATTACTTATCATTTCATATAATATACGTGTAAATATTCACATTTATTTTGCAGTTTCTATCTACAGGTATCTGTCTAGAAAGTAACCCTTGATCATCGTCAGAAAAATCTGTATCTGCTTCACTATGCCTGCCGCAATATAAAGATAAGTGAACAAATGCAACATTACAGTCTCAACAATTTTCAAAGATGATCTCAGCTATTCATTTAATTGGGTAATGGTCCTAACTAATGTCAGGTATTAGCCAAGAAGAAAACTCCAACCAACTACAAATGTCCAGAACAAAAGAGTTCTTAAATTTGTTTTAAAAAGCCAATGCAGCGTTATAATAAAAAGATATATATATGATGCCATTACTTTGGTAATTGGTGTACCTATAATCATCAAGTACATGTAAAATGTGACACTTTTATACCGGTTGATTGAAAGTGAAATGAAGTCAGATGACCATGATTCAAAAGTGAATTGCAGTCAAATGACCATAATTCACTGAACAGCATACATGTAATTACCGATGACCAATGTCCATTCAAATAGGACATGGCACCCCAGGGCGATTGTTATTTTTCCCTTAAGAAATTAATTGAGTTTATGTGAGAAATAAGGGAGGGTGATGATCAATGCTCGTTGAATTTCTTTTTTTATACAGTCCACACATATAAACAAGATCCAACATCATTACTGATGACCAATGTCCATTCAAATAGGACATGACACCCCTGAGTAATTATTATTTTGCCCTTATATCAAGAAATTAATTGAGTTTATGTGAGAAATAAAGGGAGAGGGTGATGTTTGATGCTTGTTGAATTTCAACAGCATACAGATGACCATCGTCCTTTCAAATAGAACATGACAGGGGTGATTTTTCTTTGCCTTTATCTTATGCAACTGCCCCAATAATTGAGAAATTAATTGAGTTTATTTGAGAGAGATAGGGAGAGAAGTGATGTTCAACACTTTTCATATTGAATTAATTTGTCTAACATTGTACACTAATAATGTATACAGTGCACAAGTATGAACATCCAACAACACTGACCAATGTCCTTTCAAATAGGGCAGGGCAGGGGTGATTTATCATCTTGCCCTTATAGATGCAACTGCCCTGATAATTGAGAAATTAATTGAGTTTATTTGAGAGGTTTAAGGAGAGAGAGTGGTGTGTAGAATGCATTTCACGAAAAATTGATATTTTTCTTAGTGTACACGCATACATATTTCTAAAGTGCCCACGTATGAACATCCAAAAGCATTACAGAAGACCAATAGCCTTTCAAATAGGACATGACAGACGTGATCTATCATCTTGCCCTTGTGCAACTGCCCCATTGATTGATAAATTAATTAGGTTTATGTGAGAAATAAGAAGACAGAGAAAAAAGGAACACAACAAGAAAGGAAAAAAGAAAAGAAAAAGAAAACAGTTGGAGAGAAGGAAAGAGAGGGAGCAAACTGATCAGGGTGGAGATCGAGTATGAATGCTTTTTATGCGTAAATTTACTTAATAGTAAGGGTGGTTGCGTAGTGGCAAAAACCAACTGTAATTATATTACAAAACTTGTAAAAATTTGATAGATTCCTTATTCGCTCATTTTCGCTGCGCCGGATTTGTATGACAAGAAAAGTGGCACACACGTCACTTGTTGAATGGCCGTGGATCCATCTTCATTACCAGGTTCAACTGTTGCCCTAATGGCGTAATTACCATCCTCATAACAGTTTGTTCTACCCAGCCCACCTCATATCCTTTTTTTTTTTTTTATCATGCATTTAACAAAGAAATTACGAGAAGTTGCTTACACAGAGGCAAGAAGTAAAAAAAAATACCCTTTTTGCAACGTGTCAAGTTTGAATGGGATAATTACCTTTCTCATAACAGTTTGTTCTACCCAGCCCACCTCATATCATCAACAACAAAAACATTATGCATTTAAGAAAAAAATTATTAATGCTTGCCTGCATGAAAATAACACTCTACTATTTGTTTTGCATTGAACTCTATGCAAATTTAAAGGGGCTCTTTTATGATTTTCAGGGGAATCTTTTAGGCATTTCGGGGGCAAATTCGCCCTGGGCCCCCGTGTATTTCTTTCACTGTATAAAAGTTTGTTCTTCCATGCCCAACCAACAACAACATAATACACTTTGTCTTTTATGAGGATTAGAATCCAAGAAGTCGAAAGTCATCTTGCTTTACATACTGTACAAATGTAAAGAAATAAAGTAGTTTGCAACCACGCAATATACAACAAAATGTCTTTTGGCAGAATCACTCTACATAAACGTACATGTATGTTGAACTAGAAGATGCTATTTTTTATTTCTTGATCCCCTATATAATTTTTTTTTAAAGCCAAGCAAAGACACCCCAAAAGGCTAGTAAAAGCTAGTAAATTTCTCAAGGGAATTGTAGAAGTTGTTAATCTCTTGACTTTTTCAAGAACCAACCCCAAAATAAAATCCTCGTCCAAGCACTATACAGCAAAAAACGCCTTGTAGGCTAGTACTCAACGCACATGCAGCCTTTCAAAATGTTTGCGAATGACGATTAATCACGCAATAATCAGTATGCGGACCCCCATGAATCTCCCGGAGGGTGGTTTTCAAACGATCTTTTGGGTTTTTGTGGCACGATAGCATTCGTCCCCTGACGAATGCAAAATGCACGCTAATTGAGATTGAAAGACTGTACTGCATGGCATCTACCGTGGCAAAACAAAATCTCAAGAATATATTTAACAAAAAGCAACAATACAATTTTTGTATTTCTTGTAAGCTACATACAAGATGTTATTTTGCCACAGGTGGGTTTATGCTTTCTCGTCAGTCTGGAACACCTGTAAAATTATCAATTTTGCCTATTAAAGGGGTAGTTTAGTTTTGGTAGAGAGGGCGCTGCACATCACAATTTGTTTGTGAGGTAATGAAAAACTGAGTGTCGAATTTGAGAGAACATGCAATTTTAATGGCAGAATAAACTTTATTTGGTCAAAATCGGTCCAGAAACGGCTGAAATATCAATAAATATACCTGATCTTATAATTATTTGGGGCCCAAATAATTAGATGATTTTTTTTTTTTTTTTTTTAAATGCTTACACTTTTTCAAAAATTTTCAAAAGCGTTTTTTAAATAATTGTTGATGATCTCTCTATTTAATCATTATTTCAATAAAACATCACATGCATAATTTTGTATAAAAAATGGCTGAAACCAATGCCTTTTTAGAGAGCGCCCTCTTGTGTTTTAATTGCTCTTTTTTAATGATAACAGGCTTTTTACTTAATCGTTTGTAATTTTGTATACCTTTCGAGCATGGTGGAGTTATAACTATTAGTTTATAATGTTACTGTCCAGGTTTGGTTACTAAAGTTCAGCCTTACCAAAACTATACTACCCCTTTAAACTTCAATATTTTGCAAATGGGCCTTTTTTGGTTTTCCCCAAGGAAATTTCAAGGAATGTATAAAGTGAAATTAGCTTCGCAAAGATGTCGCAATCTAAATGATGTGAAACCTGCTCTTGCGATCACTTACCTTTAAAAAAAAATGCCTTTTTCCACTCATTAGTACGCAATTTCCATATAAACCAGTCTATAAATAGCGAATGTCTGATTCTAAAAACACACAAGTCTGCTCATTACCTGCTTTTAAAGATGACGTTGATAAAGACTTTATTAAGACCACCTTTTCTGTCTCCCTTGAGTAGTCTTTTCTAATATAATCTTCTCTGGGCTAGCGTCTCCCTTTGAGTCCTCAAATAAATGTACAATAGCTATGAATCCCTGTACATAGATTGCACTTATTAAATCAGTTAGTAATCCCAGTTTTAGCGCATATTCTTAATCCCTAGCATCATTTATCATCATCATCATCATTAGTACTTCTTTCAGTATGCTTCTACATGTAGGTGATTGAAAAACTGGAGTCGGCTACATAGAGAAATATCTCTTCAACATTCACCAAGTTTTAGTTTACACTTTACACCCAATTTTGTAGAGGAGTTACCAAAATTCATGTGATTAACACCATTGATTTTAAAACCCGAATAGTCAAATATAGAATCACAAAGGGATTTATAAGGATTTAACTAGCTCAAGATTGCTAATTGTAGAAATCCCTCATCTGACTTCTGGGGGTTTCAAAAGGGTCCTAAGCCCTAATTGTTAATCCCATCTTTAGCATACTACATCCTACCAAAGCCCACTGGGTTTTAACAATGTATGAAAAAACTGTAGGCTTCCCAGAAAGGTCAGAAAAGAACATGTGATTCACTAACAAGGTAAAATAATGACCTTGTCCTACTAAATATATGAATGATGGTTCCAAAACATTCCATTCAATCTTCCTACTTAGTAATTGAAGGGCTTTCTCTACACAAACAAAATGAGGGAATTCACATTTTATTAAAACTTTGAACCAGAAGCAGGTTGATGAGTAGGTGATTAGACCTTCTAGCTCAATAGGCACTTACACAATTCCATCAAAGATTGTGTAATATTCATATTTCTTAACCCATTCAAAACTATTTCAATTTGGAACTAGAAGGCCGACAAAGTCAGCATACCCACGCCTCCCATTAGCCCTGTTCTACCCCTTCGTCGGCCTCAACCCTGTTTTGCTTACTGATGCATCCTAAAAACATAGTGATCAACCGTTGAACAGAACGAGTGTATGAACTGTATGTTTATCTTAAGCGTATAAGTTTAAATTGCATGTAAATTGTCCACTTGAGAGGATCATCACCATTGTTCTGGTCATTGGGCCAGGATGTGTGCATTAATGCCATTAATTATTATTTTGCGACTGCAACTGGCGAACTGCAGTGGGGCAATTCCACGGTAAAATTCAGAGGCCAAGACCAGGATCTTCCAAAAAAATTCCCGTCCAGAACATTGGTGATGATTGTCGAGACCTTTTTTTTTTCTTCAAATTCTGCCAGAATTATGCTAAAAAGAGTCAAATTATGCCAGAATTTTGCAAAAAAAGGCCAAATTATGCCAGGCATAATGCCAGATGCTAAAAGGGTCTAAATTATGCCAGAAAGCATAATTATGCCAGATCTGGCAACGTTGCTGAGAGTTGATGCACAGACGTACGTTGTATCGCATACAGCAGGCTAACCAGCGCGTTTTAGGCACGATTTGGTGAAAATGCCTAGGCCAGGGTGTAGGCCGCTTGCTTGCGGCGCGGCAGCCCCATGGCGAGGCAGTGTACAAAATTATTGACAATGAGACTGCACACTGTTTTACTTTTGTATAATCAATCCATTTTCCCCTATTTTCCTGATTCTAACCAGTCTAGATGTATTCAATATGTAAAAATGAACATCTGTTCATCTTCACATTAGTGTCGGGTCAATAATAATTATTAAATAAATAAATGTATTTTTCGGAAACTTACCAATTTCTTGGCGCTTCAAAGTTCAGATCAGCGTGTTGCAATTCAATTCCGTTCCGTATTAATTAACCCGGAATCGAAAGTACCGTACCATAACATATGGTACCGTGCGCGCGATCGCGATGCACACCTGGACTAAACTTGTTAGTTGCTGCTCGATTGGATTCAGCGAGGTTACCGTACCGCGCCTATAACGTGCAGATATTATTTAGGCACACACGTGCATTAAATACATACTCAAACTTCAAGGTTCCACAGAATTTGCAGGGGTCAACCAATCATCACCAAAATCTAATCGATTCTTCCATGTCACTATCCAAACATTCCCTGAAAATTTGGTGCAAATCCGTTCACCCGTTCTCTAGTTATCTTGTACACAAACAAACAAAAAAACAAAAAAAAAAACAGACAAACAAACAAACAAACAAACAAACAAACAAACAAACAAACATACGGAACCCTTTACATAACCCCCTGCCGATTTCATCGGCGTGGGTAATTACAGATGTGACAACGAACACATATTTTGAGTGGGGTCCATGATTTTAAAATGCAGTATACAGACCAACCAGCATTCATAAGCTAGGAGCATGAGTGGACGGTGATCTGGAAGAGGGGAGGGGGAAGCTACAGACGCCCAAAACGGCGTTGTAAGATGAAGAGTAAGTCTGACCCTGACTACTTCTACTTCTACTACACCTGAGACCACATGGTTCCTTAAATGTGTTTATCTAAGCAGGGAATAGGGGGCAATTAGCCCAAGCTATATCGATATGGATCAGAGATAATAAAGCCTAAACCAACACAGGACCGACAGAAAAAGCCACCCGTGTTTTTCTTGCTGTCAATCTTAAGGCCCGGTCACATATCACCGGATAGCGTAAACGGATGCCCGACGAAAAGAAAATTTTCGAAATCAAATTATCGAATTATCCGGTAGTGAAAGTCGTCTTCATTGCTTCATGCACAAAACATTCCGCCGGATAGAACAACGTACATCGCCTGACAATGAACGGACAAGAAACGCATACGAACGGAGACGAACGGACTGAAAATTTTATTTTCCGTTGGGCATCCGTTTACGCTATCCGGTAATATGTGACCGGGCCTTAACTAACATGCCCTTTCACACTGAAGTTCTGGTCAGAGAGCTTAGCCTCCACCAAAGCCTTGTGATTCATGTTTTTACGAATGAGATCTTATGGAAAACTAGAAGGCCGACAAAGTCAGCATACCCACGCCTCCCATTAGCCCTGTTCTACCCCTTCGTCGGCCTCAACCCTGTTTTGCTTACCGATGCATCCTAAAAAAAGTTCAGATCAGCGTGTTGCAATTCAATTCCGTTCCGTATTAATTAACCCGGAATCGAAAGTACCGTACCATAACATATGGTACCGTTAGCGCGATCGCGATGCACACCTGGACTAAACTAACTTGTTAGTTGCTGCTCGATTGGATTCAGCGAGGTTACCGTACCGCGCCTATAACGTGCAGATATTATTTAGGCACACACGTGCATTAAATACATACTCAAACTTCAACGTTCCACAGAATTTGCAGGGGTCAACCAATCATCACCAAAATCTAATCGATTCTTCCATGTCACTATCCAAACATTCCCTGAAAATTTGGTGCAAATCCGTTCACCCGTTCTCTAGTTATCTTGTACACAAACAAACAAACAAAAAAAAAAAAAAAAAAAAAACAGACAAACAAACAAACATACGGAACCCTTTACATAACCCCCTGCCGATTTCATCGGCGTGGGTAATAACATGCCTTCTACATGAGCATAGTCATAGACTTCAGTCTGGAGTATCTTCTGGACCACTCCTGAGCAGTCATTGTGGATTTAGTCAGCGAAAAAAATACACGGGGCGGCGGGCGAATTCGCCCCCGAAATGCACAAAAGAGCCCCCCCAAAAAAAAAAGTAGCCCCCCCCCCAAAAAAAAATTATTTTGGGGATTTTTTGGGGGGATTTTCTGTTTGGATCGTGATCAAATGCTTATAAGATGATCACTTACAGCATTAGAGCTTAATAGTAGCCCCTGAAATTCGAAAAAGAGCCCGGAAATTTGTAGCCCCCGAGATGATAAAAGTAGTCCCTGAAAAGGAGCCCCCGAAATAAAAATATTAATTTTTTCGCTGGGATTTACTACAAACATTTTTGTTGTACTATCCTTTTAGACTTCTTGAATAAAAAGTCACTGAAAGTAACATTAATATTTCCATCAAAGTTTACAATCTCAAAAAGGAGTTGGTGATCTATCTAGGAATCATCCATTGAACCAAGTTGAACCAAGGGGACATCTTGACAATAAGAAAAATAAAGAAAAATCTAATATTTTGTATACATTTTTCCTAAGAAACATGGATTCAAGAGTATGAGTCGAGGACCTGTGGTTTCTGCTCGACTACCTTCTTACAAAACAATACATCAAACTCTCGAAGATCAAGAGTCATGAGTCAGACATTAAATTCTTAGAAAATAAATTTGTATTGATACTTTCTAGATAACTATGAAATGAAGGAGCAATCATAATTCATAACATTTACCTTTCCATCAAAGTTTGCAAACTCAGCGTAGGGGTTGGTGGCCTGGTCAGGAAACTGCTCAAGTTGAACTGACAGAGATGACTTGAGGATCTTCGGCTTCAGCTCAACTTTCTTCTTACCAAACAAATCATCAAGTTCCTCATCTGGGGATGATTGAAAGAAAAAGAAATGCAAAGCAAGGTAATATATTATCACTGGGGTAATACACCAGTTCGTAGATAGCATTGGGGCCCGGATATGGGTCGTTTGACCCCTTGACCATTGAATTTACATTCATGGGTAGGATATAAAGCTTTTACTCTGTGCAGTCATGTTCAGAGTGGCAGATGGTTGTCATGGGATATCCTTTGTTACTTTCATGAGAACAATTGATCAACCTACGCAACAAGGAATTTCCAATCGATGTACTCAAGAATAATAAGTAAAGAACCTTATCCAGTCCTTTCAATTCGATGAATGCCGCATTGGGTCGATTGACCTTTGTATTGCGCATGCGCAGATTGTAACTACGAACTGGCTTATAATAGTGATGGGCCGTAAGGCCATGAAAAATAAATTGTTGGATTGGCGTAACCCGCCCGCCCCTAAAAATACCGGCGCTACAGTAATGCACGCCGACCTTAGGTTTTTTCTGAATTTTATTTTTAAAAATAAAAATTTTAAAAATGTTAAAAATTGCAATAGAATTTGCAATTGCGATGTGTTATGTGTGTCTTTTTGTGTATTTGTGCGAGAAAAAAATAAATAAAAAATCCCTACCGACCTACCCTAATTTTTGGTTGCCTGTTACTCCAATCAAAACATTTTTTGGGGGGGGGCCTAAGTGTCGAAAGACGGAATGTGCGTAAATATAAAGTAGCCACCATCATTATTATTATTATTATTATTATCAGAACATGAACTTTCTCTTTTCCTAAACAAATCATACAGTTTGCAACTGTATTGTTCTGTTTTCTTTTGTTTGAATTTTATTCATTAAAGTGATGTTTAAAAACACTATGGGATGATACCAGGGGGAGAAAATGCAAAGCAATGTGATATTTTATTATCAGAACATGTTCAGTTAAAGTGATCCATTAACTTCCTGGCTGTAAGGTTTTTGAATTCAACGTTAATGCAGGGCTCGACACTAGCACTTGCCCACTTGCCCGGGGGCAAGTAAAAATGTATGTCAGGCAAGTAAAATGTCATCAATTATCAAGTTTGGTTGCCTGATTGGGCAACTAACATTTCTGTTCAACTTTGAGAGAAAATTTTAATTCGTTGTGTAAATGTCATCTAGACACCAAGCGGCTAACTAGCTTGAATAGTACTAGAGAAGTGTGAAAGCTCCAAGTGATTTTGGTTGAATTTTCACAAAGTTAATGGATCACTTTTATCTTCTATGCTCAATTTACTGTTTAAGAAGCTATGAACAAAGGCATGTTTTCAGTTAGAAAACATGACAAATATAAGACGTTTCATATCATCAACCCGTTCAATTTACTCCACCCTTCCCCCCTAAAGAATAACAAGTCGTATGCAACATGTTCAGTCATGTGACCTGACAGAATGAATTCTCTTGTCAGTAATATCTGGCATTTGACAAGCTTCCACACTTATTTTTTCTGTAAAATCATACATTTTCAAATTTGACTTGCCTCAATATAAAATTTACTTGCCCTCTTACTTCTAGATGATAATAACACATGAAATTACATTGTTCTATTGTAGTTGCCTGATCGGATACAAGCAAACTACATGTAGACAATTTATGAAATTTACTTGCCCGACATCAAATTTGACTTGCCCTGGGCAAGCGGGCAAGTGCTAGTGTTGAGCCCTGCATATGGCAAGCAAGCTATGCATACAATCACCCTGACTAACCTGTTGTATTGATCTCATAATATAGCTTTATTTTCATTTTTACCAAGTGCTTACACTGTACCTTGTTCAGTCTATGTTTTCTAGAGGCCCAGTTGGGCAAATAAACTAATTTTTATCTAAATTTTTGATAGCCTAAAACTAATATTTACTAGCCCCAATAGTTGATTTCATTTGTGAACTACCTTCTTTTCAACATATTCAAACACAACTCCCTTTATTGATTAAAACCACAATTATGGATTAGACTTAGTAAGTTAGTTTATTTTATAAGAAAACACCATTTTGTTTTGTTTTCATTCTGTTATTTTCAATTTGAAGTCTACATGCAGTTGCCTGATCGCTGATCGTTGGGCTGGCCACTAACATTTGACTTGTATGAAATTTGGCTGGCCAGACATCAAATGTTACTGTGCTCGTGTTGAGCCCTGCCTAACATGTGGATCTGCTTTATGGGCAACATATTATCTTGAACCTTTTTTTTTGTAAGGTACTGTACTAACTTCTACGAATCAATGATTCATCTTGGAACTCCCTTCTCAAACATCTACATGCTCCGTATACTGCTGGGAGCGAGAGAATCTATTTTACATGCAGGGCCGTCACAACTGCTGAATGTCTACTTGCAAGACAGCTCGCAAAATCACTCGTGAAAAGAGGGGGGACGGGGTAATTACTAATTAACATCAGGTTTGGCAGAAGTACGGAAGGGAACTAATTCACGAACCCATCATCTTTATCATTCTTATCCCCCATGGGGTTTGCAACGCCAAAACATTTACATCTTGAAAATGTTATCCCACTCATCAAATAGACAGACGCCTCTTTTTGTCTTACAGTATTGAGGTTCATGTACATTCCCCAATCATGAAAATATGACACATGATGAAAATACAAAAATTATATCAGCACTTGTTAAACAGTACGTTTGCCTATAAACATGGAATTTTGCCAGGCATTTAATTCGACAAATATGAGGATGACTTTGTAGAAATAAAGCCAAGGGGATAAAGAAATATTCAGGCTCCTTCAAATTATTTCAAACTGTTTAGATTTTTCACAAATTCACAGATTTTAATAAAGCAAACATAATCTTTATACTGTACAATTTGTAAAAGAATAAAAGAATACATTCTAGCATGAGACAGGTAAAATCTTTAAAAAGAGGTAGTTTATTTTTCCAGCGAAGCAAGCATATTTTGGGCATCAGGGGCAGCGCCCCCTTTTCCGCTGTAAACTTTTTAATATTTGTGTATTTAAAGAGACACTTTTTCCTTGCATATAAATGTATATAAATGCTCATAATTGCTCTATCCAACAAAAAAATATTAACTATATATTGATTGATGGATTTCATTTATTTCCCCCTAAAAAAATTATTATTTTTTCTTTTCCCCCATCTCAAAATTCAAAATCGGCGGAAATCCGCCAATTGGCAGAGAAATCTCATGCCTGATTTAATAAGCAAAAAGTACATTTTAAAAATAGGAAGAAAGGAAATGAGATTCTTATATTGTTTTAGCACTGATGTTCATCATGGTTCATGTTTATTTATAAATCCAGATTTCTCTGAATGGTTGGAAATGTTGGAAATGTTGGAAATGCCATTCAAATATCAAGTCAGAATCAATATATGTTGGGAGCGACATCAACCCATCTAGACAAGAACTGGCCTATTTATAAGATGCCTTGCAGCCATGTCGAAGCCATCTCAAGGTCATAAAATTGTCTGTCATGCATAGAACCATGATCTTCTAAATGAAACGTATGAATATATAGATTTGGTTTTCTTCTTTTTGAAGTTCAATAATCGACAAGGGGAAAGAGCTATACAGTCACAAATGTGAAGCTGGGGAAATGGGAGAAAATAGTTGACTTTGTCAATGCACTGTTATAGATGTCATTCCTGGATTTCTGACCCTGTTTGTATAAGGTTGTTATTACTGAACTATAACAAGTTATATATCGCTGTAAAGCTAAGATTTTGGAGAATTTAGATATACCCTATTCAGAAAGATGAAAAATTTTGACTTTATTAGAGTTTTGTGATGACAAGTCACATAGAATGAAGTTACATTTTGTTTTTAATAGTTCCAACCCCTGATAAGTCACAGACTTTTTTTTATGTAGTCATGAGTATCTGAAATCGATAACTCAATCGTCCATAGTATCCAAATTTGATACTTCACGCGAACGATCAGGATAAAAGCAGACATTGATTTTCTGTTTTCACTTGTAGGTAAACATAGGGCAATTCCAAGCAAACATTGACATAACCACTGATTTTTCAAATTCGTTGTACCATAACAAATTTGGTATCAAATGAAAGCTAAAAGATTGAACTTTCCAAAAATGTATTTTGTTTTTGAAAAAAAAAATTGTAAACTATTATTTTATTGTTAATATATAGCATAAATTAATTTTCAGTTATTTTCACAAAACATTCAATTAAATATTAAGCATAAAAGAACTGCGAAAAGGAGTTTTCATAAAATTTTATTTCAGTGTTGAAAGGATCATTGCTTCAATTTTTCAGATAAATATCAATTTCGTCATTTTCGCTCTTCGTTCCGCTTCAGTGACTGTCTCATTTACAATCATTAATATGTCACGGCGTTACACTAAAAACATATATTTTTAATATTTCTGGAAAAATATGAATGGGAATGAAATAATTTTTTGTTTTCTCTGTATTAGCCTATAGGGCTATAATATGCATACTGAATAGCAGCATTATCTTTTACCACTTATTAATATAATCAATATCAATTTGGTCACGGCGTTACGTTTTGTGTAACGCCGTGACGCTACCTACTGGATTCCCATTGACACAACACAGTAGACATAATCAAATAGTGTAAGATATTTTTTGTAGGTATGCTTGGGCATTGCTCATGCTATAATTATATGAATAGGGTCAGTTGATAATGTTTCCATCTCAAAGTTACCCGAGTCATGTATGTGTATGAGTTGTATGTCCGTCTTTCTGTATGTGCATCTGTACATCAGTGTTCTTTTTTTTGCAATATCTCAAGAATCGTTGGATGGATTTCGTTCAAACTTTGTACAATCCATGTATTTAGAGGTACGGATTATTGGATATGATTTTGGTCCATGAGGTCAAAGGTCAAAGGTCACATAGCTAACAAATATGCAAAAATTATATTATTATCAAGATAGTTTGAGAATCCTTGAAGGATAACATGATAATAATACTAGTATGCGTCCAGTGAAGTATATGACCTGATTAGGGAATGGGGTCATGGGAGGTCATAGGTCAACAGGTCAAAATATTGTTGTTGTTTTTTGTTCTCACAATTAAGTTCCAGAATCAATGTTAGAAAGAGTACTGTAGGTAAAAGACAATTTTCTGAAACTGTTTGGGGCACAGGTCAAAGGTCACTCGGATAATTACCAATTCAAAAACAAACATTTACTAACTCTGAAATCATGTTACATGAAACAAATCACTTGCAAATATGCACTGTGCAGACCAAAAATTAAACATTTGTATGTTATTTTGAGAAACAAGGTCAAAGGTCAGATGTCAAAGGTCTCATATTTCATTGTTACATTTAAGTATGTATTTTGGTTTTAATGTTTGATGGTTCCATTAACTAACTTCTGAAATAGATAAGAATTTCAATTATGTCCTAAAAGATTTTTTGATCAATAGAGGGCGCTGTGCTGCAAATTTGTGTCATGCGGATGATCATTTAATAGTATCTTGGTTATATCACCCATTCATCTAGTTCTTTATTGATTCTGGATCACTACATTAAAATTATATCATATTATTCATCTCTTTAATATCTCCCATATATATAACATGTACAATTCAGAGGTCACGGCGTTACAGTCACGGCGTTACAGTGCATAGATACATTTATGATATCATATTTACTATGAGCATTGGATTTTTTCTACATTTTTATTTGGATGTTCTAGCTTGATGTCTAGTACAAAGAATCAATGTGACAAAAGTGCAAAATGTTCCTGTAGTTCACAGAGTTTACTTAGTTTCTTAGCATGTAAGAAACCCATGTCTTTTTGCCGTCACGGTGTTACGGCAGATATTGATATTCATAATTAATAATTTATTGGGAATTTTGGTTTTCTTGCCTATTGTAAATTATTGGTAGGATAGTGGTTACAGATGCATATCAAAAGTTGGTTCTAGATATTTAGATTTTATGAGTTATTTGGACATTCATTGTGAGAAACACCCTCTGACCGTCACAGCGTTTGCTTGGAATTGCCCCATAGTTCTTTTTCTATGAAAATCTCACATATCATTCTCAAGAACCTTACAATGAAATTGGTATACATGATAAAAGTCTCAAATATTACTTTTTGAAAAAAATATGAAGTTAATGGATCACTTTAATCAATTCCAATTTTCAAATGTTATGATTCACCATAAAATTAAATTGGATGAAGTGATTATAAAACAACAATACATAAAAGAAAAGGCTTGTAAGAGAGAAATACCTGGGAAATCTGTAGCGCCCTCTTTCCACTGTATCCGTCTACAGTGCTTCTGTGCCATACGATTCTTCCGCATGTTCTCCAGGCGGAGGGCGGTGTTTGTCCGGTGCCGAAAGCTGTAGTCAAAGCTGGACTCGATCTCGTACGATTCCCCATAGATTTCCACATCATCGTATCCTGAAATTTACAAATAAAAATAATATATAAAAGACACCTAATATTTGGTCGCATGCCATTATAAACCAGATATTGTTCACTTGAAAAGAAGAAACAAAAAATTGTAATTGTGAATTCAAACTTTTTTCTTAAATTTAATAAAGTCTCCTTTTTAGATATTTTTGTATCAATTACAATGTTATGCATACCCTTTTGGATTTTCAGCATTCCGAAGGGACCTAAACACAATATTTCTTTTACTTAATCTACAAAATGTTTACAACGGTTATTTAAAGGATGAAAGTGCGCCAAAATTGTATGATAGCATGTACATGTACGCATTCGTATCAACCAAAAAAATACTTTTTTTTTCACGAGGGCGATTTTGAACATTTTGAGGGAGAAAAACGCCCTCGTGAAATTATTCACGAGGGCTATTTTGGGGCTCACGGGGGCTCTTTTTTTTTTTACATCGTTTTTACTGCTCAAGGGTCTAATAAAGGATTATCATGATGTGATCTATCCGATTATGCCATGTTTGGTACGTTTCTGGCGCTTTCCGATCATGCAAAAAGATGTTTTAAAAAAAAAAAAAAAAAAAAAAAAAAAATTAAAACAAATCTTTTTTTTTTTTGTTTTTTTTTTGTTTGCCCCCGTGCCATGGCTCACGGGGGCGATTCCAAAGGTATCGGGGGCGAATCGCCCTTTGCCCCCGTGTATTTTTTTGGTTGATTCGTATAGCATGGATCTGTGGAGATATAATGCTTCTAGATCGTGTTCGTGACTGAGTGCTAGAGATTTTAATTATAATTATCTTGATTGTTGTAACTTAAGGGGCGTGGAATATATCTTAAGGCCCTAACTTTTGACACATCTCAAGCCCATCATTTGTGTAATTTCACCATAATGACACATAGCATCACAGAGGCCAATGGCAAATCATCACGCATACATGTGCCAAGGGCTGTCCATCAGTAAGACTTTACAGTTAGCATTGATTATTTCTTCACGTTACTTTTCTTGTTCTACTTTGCAGAAGGGGAAACTGGGGAAAGCAAACAAAAATGGAAAATTAATGATCTCACAAGTTCGTGCAAAAATAGCAAGCACATGTGTCGACATGTTTTCTATCATATTGTTCTGAAATATTCTTTGAACACTTGGAACACATACTGTGCAATTTTACTGCTCTCATTTGTTGGTATGTTGTTTTTTCTGTTCCCTAACTTTTACTTTAAATGTATTTTCTCTGTTTAGCATGCCTTTACTGAACATGATTTTGAATAATCATAAAAATTATTCCATTTATTGTATGGTTCTCTGTTCCCCAACTTCTGCCATGCAAGTTTGTTTTACTCTTTTTTTTTAGCATGCAAGTTTTGTTTTACTTTTTTTTTTAGCATGCAAGTTTTGGTTTTCTAATTCTGTATCCTTATTTCTAACCCCACCAACCAGCCTGCCACCGACATATGAAACAGAAAAACAAAACAAGTCAGTCTGACAAAGAAAGATGAGATTGGATACTTCGGAAATAATTTGCCCTTACTTATAAACTAAATTTGTTCTTATAAATTAATAAAACCATGGACCAACTCCTATTTTCTCATCCAGAGGAAAAAAAATGGAGGGTAATATAATAAATGTAAATTTCCATGATATTCTAATATTGCTCTAACAACCAAAGAGGACAACTCGACTCTGAAACTGCAAGAAAGTCATGACTTTTAGATTTGTTAATATAACAAGAGTTGACTTTTAGATTTGTTAAAATAACAAGAGTTGACTTTAGTAATCATCTGTTGGCATGTTTCCTTGCATCAATATCAAATCACCAAGGTTAATACACACAAAAATACTTCGGGGCAGAAAAAAAATGTTTTTCTTTTTTATAACGCTGAATAATTCCTAGGGCTTGAACTATCAAAACACCACTTTTGAAGAAAAAAAGCAAATATATAAAAAATATTATAAATTTTAATGCGATGAAAAGGAACAGCCCTAGGTCTGATCGTGTCATGGTCATTTATCTCTGGCAAGCATCTCTTTTATGTGCACCCGTGTCCATTTAGCACAGTAATTATCGACAACGAGTGCTCCTCCCTACCCCGTCTTGATTTGATTTACGGTCCTCGTTACGGTGCGAATAGCGAGCCGCCACATCACCGCCGACAAGTCGTGTCGTTTCTGAGGAGCAAAACGTGTTCCCAATTTACCTCTTTTAACACAAAAACCTTACATGTAGAAGCATTTGCATAAAGTTTTCCCTGCTATACATGTAAGATGGATGATCTTGCAAGTTTTGCTATTCGAACATTTCGGTGGAGGGTGGGCAAAAAACTGAATTGAATTTGTCTTTCTCAATTAAACCTCAATTTTGGCATTAATTTGTTGTCTTTTGATCAGTCAAAATGGATTAACCTTTTGTCAAGTCAACTGTGTGAAGGCAAGATATTTTTTTTTCTTTAGAACTTATCCTTCTTACCCCTACAAATATTCCATCCCTGTCAAATAATTACAATCCTAGAGGCTAAAAACAAATTCTTCAAAATCTTTCAAAATATGTTCTTTGTTTTCATTTTTCATTCGTTACTTGAAGTCCCATGCACATCTGATGACTCCTCATATATATAAAAGGATAACTAGCATTATAAAAGGAAAAGAACTTCTACCGAGAAGTTAAATGTACACAATTATGCGAGGTACTTTTAGCAATAAGCTTCATTAGAATTTTCCTTTAGAATTGTGCATTATTTTTCTTAATTTGAGACAATACAGTCTATACCAAATTTGATAGTTTGGAAGACTAATAAAACACATTTTAAGAAAGTTAGTAACATTCTCAAAATCCTAAAAAGTTACTTGGAATGCTAGCGGTTCTCACATACCTCATTGTATTCCACATACCTCATTGTATTCCAAATACCTCATTGTATTCGTATTACCAAGAGAAGCATGGAACAGCTTTCTGTTTTCCTAATTTCTCTTCCATTATAAAGATATGTATGATTGAAGTAACTTCCATTTATAACTATCTAGTGGATAATAGTAACTGTGTACAAAGTCAGTGCAATGAGTTAGCAAATATCACTTTGCATTTTCGCTCATTACTCAGTCATATGACATTCATGACACCATGGAATTTTCACACATCACCCAGTGGACATATCAGATCATGTACTGTACGTTATCAACCATTTGCCACTTTTTGCGTATGTCAACAAAGTTACTAGATCCCTTTGAATCACACAAACCGAGCATGGTGGCTTAGCGGTTAGAGCACCCGCCTCATGCATGGGAGGTCCCGGGTTCAAACCCAGACCGGGTCATACCAAAGACTTTTAAAATGGTATATTCTGCCTTCTAGACAGGCACTTGGCATTATTTTATAGAATGGAGAAGGGAAAGTCCCCTTCTGAAACTTTCAGTACATAGCAGACGTGTGGCCTACATGAAGGGCTAATGAATCAGAGATAGATGCTGCCTTATGTGCCAAATTGGCACGGGAAGGACTTTAACTTAAATCACACAACCCAGTTAAAGATAGTTTGATTTTGTTATATAACATGCATTTAGGGGACCAGCTTTAAATAAGTTAAAACTTTACTAATCTGGCCTTTGTGAACTTTCCGTTAAATTATTATTCTTTTATTTTAAAGACCCGATTTTGTTTTTCTTTCTTTAGTGTAACTATCTCGTCTTCTATTTTCTTGTGATTTATGTTTCATCATTCTCTCTTGCAGAATAGCTGCTGGGATATTTTTACTAATCAATAATCTAAACTCTCAAGTCTACAGTACCTAGCAACATGAAAACCCTGTTGTTGTTTTTGTTTTTCTCTCTCTTGTTGTTCAGAAAAGCTGCAGGGAGGAATTCACAAAGCTGGAATTTCCAAGCCCTACATGGAGATGAAATTAACAACTCTGGTATGTTGGCAATGAAACTGACATTCTGCACCTGGTTGGATTTTACAAGAAGAATGAGGACAATCTGAAACTTACAAGGGTGTTTACTAGCACTGAAGAACATGCTGTAAGGAATGTTGTGCACAGCTATATGTAGTAGCTGCCAAAATTGTTGTTTTAAGTTTTTAACTAAGGCTGAGTCGGTTCGGTCGATCACACCAGTTACCGACCGTTTCAATCGGGACCCGGTTTCGTTATATCGGTAACGGTGCCCCGAAAAAAAAAATATAAATAAATAAAAAGTTTTAAAATAAATTAAGATTATCACTTAATGTAGCGGAATTCAAGTAAAAACGGGGCAATTGATATATTTACTTTAAAGAGTGGTTATTTTCGAGAAATTCCTGGTTCGTTGTAAACTTCGTTTGACAGTCAGAAATTGAACAGGAAGCGCAAAATTGCTAGTCATTTGAACGATATTGTTGGCGGATGTGCACACAAAGTTAGTCTGATACTACAGGGGAGTTGTCTGATGGATCTTCGTATGATCCAGCTGATGACCAGTGCATTCTAAAAGTGGCTCAAAATACGTATTTTGGTCATTTGCAACATTTTAAAATGTTTTGATATTCTACTTACAGGATTTCATGGCGTTTGATAGCTGAACAGAAACAAAAATGAGCCCCAAAACAATGAAAACAATTACACAAAATATCAATAAAAAACGGCTACATGTATAACGTATGGCGGATGAATTAACTTAGCTCCGTCGCGGAAGGATCTCGCGCGCATAAGAAAAAAGACCCGTAACCTGCACCAAATAGTATACGAGCAATATGCATGAAACAGCGGCTCGAAAACTTGCTGCTAGCTAGCTACAACCTTCGGTTTCAGTTAACCTCACGATTAGTCACGAATGTTCCTTGGAAATTTATAGATAATTCAGCACAGTTTTTTCATTGTTTTGGGGGTGATTTTGTATTCTGTTTAGCTTTCAAATGCCATGGGATCATGTAAGTAGACAGAGGTAAGTAAGCAGAGGGCAGTGGCTCACATGTCACAATCGATCGTACACGTGATGTTTCCCCCCGACTGGCGGGCTAAGTTTCTGTGAAACGTGTGGCGTAATGCTGAACCAACGATCGATTTCTAGGTCCAATTTACTTCGGAAAAAATACTTTTCTTGCAAAACTGAGTTAATTCTGGATAGTCTGTAACTATTTTCCCGTAAAGATTGATATGTAAATTCATAAAAGCCTCAGTATTTGTTATGTTATTTGCATATAAAAAGAGCAATATAAGCCCCAAACAGTGCATTTTTGCCGATGCTTGCACGATTGCGTTATTTTACCCGTCCGAGTTTCGACGGTAAAAATTTATCGGGATACCGGTTCCCAACCGGTAAAAGTTTATCGGGACCCGGTTCCGAATATATCCGACATGACTCAGGCTTATTTTTAACATTAAGAACAATGAATATTGTCAAGTTCAAATGTCCAAGAAAATAAATTGATAACTTGTACTTCATTTTATTGTCAATGAAAAAATGAACTGTTTTTTTCTTTTTTTAAATGCAAATTTGTCTCTTAATATTCAATCTCTGTTTCAGTGAAGTAAAGTATCTTGTTTCAATGATAAGAAATCACACATTCAGTTGTACAAACAAAATATAAAATTAATTTCAAAAAAAGCATTTCAATGAATGGTAATTTGTGTCATTTTTCTCTATCTATGCCCCTTCTTACTTTCTGTTGCTCGTGTTTGTTATTCATCATCTCTTGATATTTACTTTTCAATGTTTTAAATAATAATGCAACATACTATTTTTATCTTTTTCATTCATCACTTGCTTGACAATGGCATTTTCTTGAATAACTTATTTAATGTCCATAATTATTAAAACATTACTTAGGCTGTTTGCCTGGGGCAAGTCAAAATCAAAGTCTGGTTTGCAAGAATATTTTGTAAAAGAAAAGATGTTACAAGCCAAAATTCAAACATTGTGAGAATATCTTCCAATAAATTCTGCAATTTAAGTCTGAGCATTGATATTTCTCTTGTTGCCGCCTATAGCAAAACCCTGCACTTGTCAGTCAAAATCAAAATGTAGATTTCCATACCATTAGAAAGGCCTTATCACAAGCTTTCATTTGATGCTAAATGTTCTTACAAATTGGTCAATAATTGGTGAATATATAATTGTTTCAATTTTACAATCATACGTCTTTTATACGCATTAACCTGTTCCCAACAAGTTTATGAAATCCCCCTCGACTTTGTACACAACCCACTCAGTTCCCGTGGTCTTCAAATTATGCCCATTTCTTCGAAACATGAATTACTGAGTACAGACAAGAGCTGGGTTTTGCTATAAACCCTGCACTTGTTGGTAATTCATGTTTTGCAGAAAGAGGCATTTTAGGTTCACATGATGTGTGTAAAACTGAAACAAACATATCTTCGCCAATTATTGACCAATTTTTTAGAACAAAGCATCAAATGAAAGCTTGTATTGAGGCCTTTCTATTGGCTTAAAAATCTTATTTTAGATTTTACTGACAAGTGCAGGGTTTTGATATAGCTGGTCACATATTATCTTTTATAAAATCATTGAAAACCTGTAATAATTATGTAATCATGGAATGAATTTGAGGATAAATCAAAAGTAAAAATCTGCAAAAATGCTTTGTTCTAGTCAACAGTGAATTCTCCATTTGTTTGGAGGGTGGATTGCCTTGTGAATGATGTTGAGGCGGTCATGCATGAATGCCAATGGTGGATTCTCCTTCTCTTTGGAAAATAAAATGTAGTTTTGAATGATGTTGAGGTGGTCACAAATTTTATGCAATGATGATTTCTTATGTTGTTTGGAAGACGAAACGTGTTTGGCGGTGCTTACTTTTACTGAGTGGCCTAGGGTTATAAACAAGCTACAATAATATCAAATCTTATAAAATCTCAATGAATACTTTGTAAATCATACCGGGGTCATTGTCGAAGCTGTCGAACTGCCCCTTGCCAGATTTTCTCTTCTCTTCCAGTTCCCGTCTCTTCTGAGGCCAGTCAACCTCCTCGTTCATGATGGCCATTTCGCACATGCCCGTGTCGTCGCTCGTGATGAACGCGTGCCGGATGTGGGCGATGATGAAGGCGGGGTCATCCAAGAGTGCCATTATCGGTATCTTGCGGTTCCGTTGAGCGGTTCCCTCGAGCAGTTCTGATGGCGGTAAAGTGCAAAACCGCAAAGTCTCGACACAACTGTAGCTTCTTCGCTCACTTCTCCAAGAGAATTTCTAAACGACGGATATTTAATTTTGTGCTTTCGTAAGTTTTGGCCTTGACAACACACCGCAACGGAACCAAACTGGGAGGGGTTTTTTACAGCGATCAAAATCAGTTCTGTACACAGTTGAAACTGAAATACTGTTAGTTTAAAATGAAACTGAACTGATGGATCTACATAGTTTAACGGCACTACAGGCCTAAATAAGGGCTGTGCGAAAGTAGTTTTTACAGTTTGGATGCGGTTTTTAAAGAAACGATTTCGGGAGTTAGCGATTCTGACGGCAACACTGCGTTGGATACAAGTCTCAAGAAGGGTGCGCGAAATGTCTAAGTAGCTTAACGGCACTAATGGTCTACATATGGACTGTGCGAAACTAGTTTTGACACAGTTTGGATGCTGTTTTTAAAGAAATAATTTCGGGATTTAGCGATTCTGACGGCAACACTGCGTGGGATTACGAGTCTTCAGAAGGGTGCGCGAAATGTCTTACAACACCTGCTTCTGAACTTCATCCATTCCCCGAATCTGTTTAGATAAGGAAGAAACAAGACAAGAAAGAGCAAATAAGATGTGAATTTGAGATCTAATTTCATTACCACCCTACACTGCGATATGCCATCTTTTTGGTTTTTGTGGTTATACGTTTATGACAATTTCCTGGTCATCCAATACTGTTTCTTGGCCATGATTCAACACTTATTCTTGTGCGTTAAACACGTCTTGTGCGTTTATATAAAAAAATAATAATAATCTTCAAAAGGTTAATGTTCAGAATCTTTTCACAGAGAACACTCTTTGACGTATGAGTTACGAGAATCTTTTGTTTCGATCCAAAGTACTGAACTGTGTCGGTTTGTGAACTTTGCTGTAGACTTTAATAATTAGCGGTTTAAGAATCAAAGTCCAGACTTACGTTTAAAAATGTGGGTTAAAGTTTAAACAGAATGTGGTGTCGGATTACTATGAGTTAGGGAAAATGGACATTTATCCTCCACTAAACATGAATGTGTATCATTCAGCCAGGCATCTCGTTGCCATTTACCGGAAGATGCTCCACACCCAGGAGAAATGGATACAGAGTATTAAGGTAAGGCAGTGAACTTGAAATGTACTAAATATTCTGTAATACACTTTTTCAAATTGTTGTGATATGCAGGATGTGATCATGCAAGTCTCAGTGTATGGCAATATATCTTTGAAAATATGTCTTTCCTTGGCAAGTGTTGTATGATAATGACATCTATCATTTTCAATTTCAATTTTATTTCCAATAATATAAAAACACCAAATTACAAAATATTCAAGTGCAAAATCAATATCACAAATTAAATATCACATTGTTACATAGATATGACGGAGTAATATCAATTATAATGTATAATCGTATGATCAATACAATTAGAAATATGGAAAGCCCGCAAAGCTAAAGCTTGAAGAAAGGACAACCCATTGTAGAAATGTAAGTAGTTTAAATTCAAATAATACAGTTTCGACTCTGTATTATATAATTTAATTAACAAAAATAAACAGAAATGAGAAACAGAAGGAACCCCTTTTTTCATAACTCAATTTCATTTTGGAAATCCACAATCCAGTGAATTAAATGAAATTAAGAAAAGCTCTAATGTTCATATTATCAGACAAGTATTATAGATCTGTAAGTAAGCAAATCGTAATGAATAAGAATTATCTCAAACAGTTGTTTTTTAATGTAATTAATTATGTGGTGATGGCTAGACATTTTGGGATGGTCATGTGTATGTGTGACATGTACAATATTAATGGGAAAATAGGGATTTTACAAATGTTAGGTTTAGAAAGTAACTAAACGTCCAATCTTCACAAAGTTGGTATCAACATGTACATGTACAGAATAACAAGAATAAGCTTGCTAAATATTGAAATATGCACATTTAATGTAAATGAGCATAAAAATGGCTAATTCAATGTAAAACATACATCTCATGAAACTCTGGACAAAACAACTTTTTAAAAGGCTCACTTTTAATAAAGAATGGCCCATACCATCTTGTAGGTTAGAGCCTTCTATATATTATATGGCATGCAACATTTCTAAACAATATTTCTAATTACTGGAATATGTAGCCAACATAAGGGAGCTAAATCTGGTTTCTTCAAGGCTCCCAAACTTAAAACAAAAACTGACCCAGCGCCTTTTCCTTTCTCAAAAAATGATATATTTATGATTCTGCAATAAAAGTGAAAAATTGGCGGTTTTGTTTTGAGCGGCATTACCATACAAATTTTAGACAAAATATTTCTACTTATTATTGTACTTGTATTACTTTTAATCATCAAATTTACAATGTAACATCGCTTGCTTTCTACAAAATACTAGCAGAATTGATAGCTCTCTCAGTACTCTGGCCTTGTGCAAAATGTTCTTTTTATTTGACCGAGATTTGCTCTGGAAAAATATCATTTTTTGTTACACTGCTAGTCACCCCTGCAAGCATAGCCATGGGACTAGTTGCACTAGCCAGATTTAAATAGCCTACATTAGTATACCATTTCTTCTTTTTTCAGGAAATGCAAAAATTACCGGCTATAGCAAAACCCTGCACTTGTCGGTAAAAATCCAAAATGTAGATTTTTATATCATTAGAAAGGCCTAATCACAAGCTTTCATTTGACGCTTTGTTCTAACAAATTGGTCAATAATTGGCGAAGATATGATTGTTTTAATTTTACAATCATTTTAATTTTACAATCATAAGTCTTTTTACACACATTATGTGAACTTAAAATGCCCATTTCTTCAAAACATGAATTACCGACAAGTGCAGGGTTTTGCTATATAGCCATACATATTATTTCCTTCCAACAATTAAACTGAAGACTACAAATCAAAGCCAGGCAAAGCAAGAATGTGACTTGATAAAACAATCATCAGTCATAAATGTAACCCCCCAAAAACATTAAGTTTCTTCTTCTTCTATAGGTGCATGTATGTTGCCAATGCACCATATGTAAATGTATGATGTAAGTTTGTACATCAATTAATTTCATTCATGGATTTCCAGGGGGTCAAACTCTGCCATTTTGTTAATGATTATACATGATTTTATATTATGTTCTACCTCACAGAAGTAAGTTAGGCTATACATGTACACATTTCCAAATAAACATTTACTTTTATAACTTGTATGTTGATATTGATTAGCTGCCTTAATTCTATCAATATACATGTAGGAACACTTGCTTTTATGGGAAAATAGGGAGATGAAACCCCTTTTAACCATGGGCCAACATGTCAGTTATGAATTGTGTGATAGCCAAGTTTTTATCTCTGACTCTGCCATAGAAATAGTACAGTAGGAATGCGCCTACACACACACCATGAGAGTGTATTAAAGGCTGTGTAACACATTTACAAACACACACATACTTGTAAGCACCGGCAAACGGGGACTCTTTACCTGGAAAATGGGGACTCGCGAAAAACAAAGGATAGGGGGGTTCCTCATGCAGCTAATGCACATCTAGGCCAGGGGGAGGGGGGTATCCAGGTAATATCACATGAGGGCGGTATAGTAGTTTTCTTGCCGATCACGACACACGCACGATGTAAACCACACACTCCGATACACACAAAAATTTCACATTTACATTCGAATCGGGGATGAGCTTCAGAACGGGCAGCAGTTCAATTAGTTACATTCTAAACGTGGACAAGCAGTGCTTTCTAATTGTAATTCTAACCGCGGACGTCCGCAGTTGGGGTGTGTCCGCGATTAGATGGTGTTTTGTCACATGTATGTCCCCGATTTGGGGGTGTTTACAAACACTGCGGATCTTTCTCAAAATGTGCATGTAGCTAGGGAATGATGTTAATAAAATGTGTGAAAAATATCAAATCAATTGAAGGTACTCGGTGTCGGCTTCAAAAATTTTCTATAGATTTGATTTCTCTCTTACCTGATCAAAAAGGGACACATAACTGACACATTCTACAATTTAAGTTAAGAGCTTTCGTTTTCCCACCTGGTTTGGTGGATGCAACCCTTTCAAGGTTACAAACTTTGCACACAAACATTTACTTGTTAATGTGCTTCATGGTAGATAAGGATTATCAAATGAGTAGTTATCTTTAATGAAAGAAGGGTTATCATACTAATTACTTCATGAATATTCTGAAGATTAAATATATTTGTTTTGGCATTTTTGTTTTTTGAGGTCAAGCCAATTGATAATTGCACAGATTCTTTAACTACCGTATTTGTCGGTGTATTACCCGCTCCGATGTATTAACCGCACCCCCAACTTTGGCCATTTTTCCATGAAAAAAAAAAAAATTTGATAGTATAATTCTTGATTTTTAGTCTTTAGATGGTCAGCATTTTCTTAGGAAAGGTACCAAAAATAGCTTATCTATCAGAGAAGTTTTGCCTATGAATTTTGTTTTATTTACTGAAGCCTCCGAAGTAAATAAAGAAAATTATCAGGCCTTCTTCACAGCAGAAGAATCTATAACTTCTGTTGAATTTGCCACACGGATCACTACACATGGGACTACATAAAACGTTAGACAACAAAACAAAGATTTCACCAATAAAACAATCAGAACGGAGATTTAAAAAAAACTGTACCTTAATGTTATTCCTTCTTTCTAGTTCAAATTATGTTGAATCTACTCTTGAAAACTGTTTCAGGGGATAAGAAATTACGATCGTTACTTGCGAGTGCATTGTACTGATATATACGATCACGATGTTGTCATGTCAGCTCACATGTTTTGAAGGGTGGATTATTATTTGAGTATTAGCACTCAATAGTTTAGCATAATTTTGATGACATATCGAGTGCTACAGTGTACAACGTACCAATTTCTTATTTAGCACATGCGGAAATCGCACACGTGCGTGCATTCAGCGGCGTGGCCTTTCACGTCACCTGAACGAGGGCCTGTGCTACCCGCAGCGCTAGCATGCACACCGCCAGCGCGCACCGGCGCGGGGCCGGGCGGCGGCTTGGGGTCGCGTCGGGAAAGACAATTCCCGCCTGAGCTAGCTGCTCGGCCAGTCGCGCGGGTGCATGTTAGGATTCGTACTAAGATCGTGAATCTTCCAAGCCGCTTTCGCAGCAACAACGAGCAATATTTAGGAAGAGGTAAAAGAGAAACAAAAGACACTGCATGACTTGTTTTGGGGGGAATATGCTTGTATTTTCCGTGCATCGTATGAGTATGAATGCCTTGCTGAGGTGGACTTTGGTCACTTGTGAATCTTATCTCCGTGTATTAACCGCATCGTAATTAAGGCCCGGCGCTGGCTAGGCAATTTGCGTGTACAATTTTCCTATCTCCGTGTATTGACCGCTCCCCCCATTTTGGAGCTTTTTTTTGGAGAAAAAAGGTGCGGTTAATACACCGACAAATACGGTACAGTCAGTCGAAGTCGCATATATATCAAATAATCGCGTAAGTCGATGATTATAAAAAGTCCTGATTTATCGTCATATACTTGCGTGTGTTATTCCTCTGCATTTATAAGTTGATTTTTGTAAGTCGATCATTATTCCCGGCACACTTTCAAAGCAAAACATGAAATTCGCATTGCGTAATTTGAAGCAAGAAGTTATTTTTACTCCTTGCTCTACCTAAACCGCAATGTGTTACCGATTACGGTCGAAGGGCCACACACCGCATTTTTGTTTACATAAGACTCGCGACTTGCCGACGCACTTCTTATCTCGCATCTCTCTCTCTTGCTCTCCCTTAGCTGATACACCGTCCTTCAATGCAATGCGTGCTCCCATGGCGAATGCCGGTTATGCCCACATACACGTACACGTGTACGTAGGTACTTGCATAGCATAGAATTATAGCTAGCTAGCGCGCTGTAGATCGAGAAGTACCGCGTGTATCCACACAATTTACAAAATAACAAGTACCATGTACGCGAAGATTATTTATGTCTACATTCAAATTAATCACTGAACGAGTATGATTTTGTATATTCTTATTTCATATATTTGTCCAAGTAGGAGGGTGAAGTCGAGTTCTGTGTACATGAAAGTTTCGTTTTTTTTCTGGATGCCTGGGCAACGATCGGAACTGACATCCCAAATTAATCCATCGGCCCGGCCCACTGTGCTGAGCTCTAGCTGTGCGCGGTCCCCGAGGTCTGGGCCGGGGACGTTTAGGGACACGTAACTGTAAGTCAAATTTCGCCTAAGTCGACGTGTTTCACACGGTCCCGTCAAGATCGACTTACGCGAAGTTGACTGTATGTTATTTCAATAGCAATTACTTCCCAAATAAACTCAGTCTTGTAACTTCATGCTCTAATAGATACTATTGACTTAACATACACTTCTTGTAATCCTGTGAAATAAACTTTTTAAATAATCCAAATAGATGCATACTGTTATAAAGCTTGTAAATCAATGGAGCCGCGAGCTATCGAATCTGGCAGATTCTTCTTCAGGCGAACAAATGACACTAACTGAACTAAACCTAGAGTTATAAACATGCACAGGTAGGAGGGAAGTGCGCCCAGCAACAAGCTGGAGTGAACAAGAACAAAAGAATAGGGGATACAATGGAGGAGGTGTGCATGCAGTAGCAGGCTAGAGTAGACGGGAACAAAAGAAATGGTGCTGATGAGGGCTACTGGGGATGGGAGAATGAGTCAAGTGGAGGCTGGAAAGCTATGAGATAAGCAATGAAAGAACAGGATATGGAACAAAAGAGGTGTTCAAGAGGATAGTAGAAAGATACAATGGATGGCAAGTGGGGGGAGATTAGTGCTGGGGAGCAAAGTTGAGAGGTGTGGGTAAGGGGAAATGTGTACAAAGAGACATGTACATCAAAAAAGATATAGTGTGCATCATGATGAATGTAATAAAGTTATATATACTGAATATGTGGAGAGAAATGGAGAAAATAAACTAGTTAGGAAATTGGCAAAAAAATAAAAAATAAAAATAATTTAAAAAAATTTAAAAATAAAAATAAAAAATAAAAATAAAAAAATAAAAAAATAAAAAAATAAAAAAATAAAAAAATAAAGCTTGTTACTTGGATCTAATGACATTTTCCAAATCCACAAAACTTCACTACAAATCTAGGGGATCTCTCATACCTAGTAACTCATCTAGTAACTTTGTTGACATGTGCAAAAAGTGATGAGTGGTTGATACAATGTATTGTTAGATATGTCCACTGGGTGTTACTGTGAAAATTTCAAGTTACATGGATGTTATATGGCCGAGTAATGAGCAAAAATGAAAAGTGATACTCACTAACTCATTGCACTCACTTTGAACACGGTTTTGATGGTCCAGTGGATAATTTAACATCTGAACACTTCAATCGTAAATATCTTTTTAACGAAAGGGAAATTTGAAAAACTTAAACCTGTCCCATGCTTTTGTCAATACTGTAATACTGTAAACGGTATTAACTAAGGGTTACGTGGAGAGGGTGGTACAAACTATAAGTATTGGAAATTAACTAGTAAAATAATCAGAGTCAAACAGCAGCAATCATACAGGAAACATCAGAGAACATCAGAGAACGAAGGAGAACATACATGAGACGTGTTGAGAAGATCAAGTCTGGGTGTGCACTGATTTTAATGAGCCAAACTGGCTAAAAAGAAAACTCATAATATGCAAATGAACAGAAGGGGAAAGCAACAACAACCAACAGACCGCTTCGGTAATGTATGCAAATAATATGCGTATGACGTCATACTCCCCGTTGGCAAGCTTAACAATAGTAACTAGGTCCGGCAAGCTCCAGCAAACTTAGCTTGCTGGACCTAGTTACTATTGTTAAGCTTGTCTTACGTCATACGCATATTATTTGCATACATTACAGAAGCAGTCTATTACAAACTAAAATGGACCAACCTTATTATTTAAAAGAACCAATAAGAGACGAGATGATGATGGAATGTCATGGGCATGTGATGATGATGAGGTGAGATGATTAAACACAATAGAACAGATATGTGTCCACTGTGGAGAAGGGTAAATACAGCCAAAGATAGAGAGAGAGAGAGAGAGAGAGAGAGAAAGAGAAACTCTAGAATTGAGTAGTCAAAACTCCAGAGGGAAACAATAGAATAGAAATAGCAGTAGACATGAATGAGATGCAAACAGATGTTGAAGATGGAATGCAGGATGATGGTAACAAAAGGGGATGAGCATAATAGAATGACCTGAACTAAAAACTATATGTATGTCAAAATAAGGACCCTACAATACGAATACAAGGTATGAGGGAACCGCTAGAATTCCAATTGGATTTTGAGGATTTGGACCATGGTAAATTGATAATTGATACCCATTCATCAGGGGGGATGATCTATTCATTCATCCCCCTCTGATGAATAGGTATTACACAAGTATTGACGCCCATGATTTGGACAATGTTACCAAGCCCCTTTAATGGTTACGACCCAACGCTACAGGTATTAAATAGAATAATAGTATAGCGTCGATGGTCATGTATGTTACACATGAAAGATCAGGTATGCCGGTTAGCCAAAGAAAACGTTAGGAAGACACATTTTCATACATTTTGGACATTATCATTGAACATGTCATTCCTAACGCTATAGTGCATAGCTATACATTTGCAAAGGGACTATTTTTTCCGGACAGAAAACATGACAAAAATCGTACAAGAATTTATTTCTTACCTAAACTTTTACACGACTTCATAATCCAGGGTTGATTTAGTTCGGATGGGCAAAAAATTTGGAAATATCGGCACTTTTTTAGCGACAGTTGTGCGATAGTCAAGAGTCCGAAATGGCCGATATACATTGTATGTAGTAACAGTAAAAGTGCGAGTGTGCGGTAGCGCACTTTCTGTCCAAAAAAATTAGTCCCTATGCAAATGTATATATATATGCTTTGCACTATAGCGTTAGGAATGTTCAATCAATGATAATGTCCAAAAATGTATGAAAATGTGTCTTCCTAACGTTTTCTTTAGCTATATGCCAGTAGTACGGTACGGCACGCAGCCGCAGCGCGCCGCAGTAGTACGGTTTTCTCTCCACTCGCAAGTCTATCTAGCAGCATAATTACTTCTCGCCAAGTTCCACTAACTTCAATTTTACTGATCATAAGTTTAATTTGTATGGCGCTGCTGTATATCCAAAACCATCAAGTTGTAAAAAATGGCTCAAAATCAAATGTTGACAAAAATATTATGAAAGACTGCAGACCATCGCATCGTCATGAAGTGATAAGATAACAGTAACATAAGACTTTTAAGAGTATTTAGGGAGTGCTACATTTCTACAGTACAATTACAAACCAATTTTGTTGATCGAGTTTGAAATGTACGAAACTGCATTAGCATCCACATGACAGTGTGCACATACAGTGGAGCTTCTAGTATTATAATGACAAATGTACAATTGTAATCATCATGAACTTGATTGAGCGTGTCATAGTCTTTGACTTCGTATTACTCTATAGTAGTATTAGATTTAGCAAGTGTGCATGCCGAGCCATGCAATATACAGGCCATACAAGTCAGTGCAGATGCACTGCCAGTGCAGTGCGGTGCCATTCAAACTCGGACATTCACAATGCATTATGAATTAGCAGACGAAGTCGTAAGGTTTACCGGTTTGTTTTAACATAAAAACATGGCTACATTTGGTTAATTTTACCGTCACATCGTTCCACATTTATCGTTTACTTAATACATTTTCTGAATACATTACAGAAACACACATTTCACACACATTTTCGATGCAAATTCGTTTACCTCAAATTTTTATCTTGGACAGGAAGCTGCCATGTTGTTTACCATCTTTGCTATGACCCGATAACCCGTGCATGCAGACCGTTCTAATATTAATGGGGATATATTTGTGTAGATCGGATCACAGAATACTTTATATTCTTTTATATATACAATTTGAGGGTTGATAAAATATACAAATTGAAACAGATAAAACAATAAACAATATTTTGAAGTTTATTGCTGAATAAATAAACCAATATTGGCCCAACGCCAAAATGTATCCCTATAAATATTGGAAGTGTCCGTAATGGGCGGATCTCAAAAGTAGGCGGGGCTTGTAGAAAACCTTTCTCTTTTTTTGAAGAATATTTACTTTTTGTAGATAAAAATCAGTCACTGAAATTTATCTAAAACAGTTGAATGATTGTTGGTTCTCACGAATATCCATGAGATGATTGAGATACACAAAACTTGTGTACTAATTAATTTTTGCCAAAATGATTAAGCAAAAATAATATAGATATTTTAATAATTCTTTCAAACTCGGGGAATATCGATAGAGATTATTATAAAAATGTTATGTTATCCACGAATATATTACATACCGTCTTGAGCAGTGATCAAAATAATATATGTTCCCAGTACTAGTATTGTCTTTTCAACATGGGCGTAGGAGCACATTTTTCTCAGGGGGGCTGAGGTCTTGTTCCCAAATCCAGTGGCGTAGCTACGGGGGGGGGGCACGTGTTCCCCCCCCCCCCCCCCAATAATTTTGAAAAAACAATAGAAAACATAAGGGGACATTTTTTGAAAAAAACAAAGAAATACATAAGGTGTGCCCGCCCCCCCCCCCCCCCCCCCCCCAATCAGTCCGACCACGCTACGCCACTGAATTATACCATGGACCGGTCCATGATTATACTTTTTTTTCACTGACAAGCAAAAAAAAAAAAGGTCATCATTTATCCAAATATGGGACGGTTTTGCCCGTAAATGATGTTCTATTGCCCTTAAAATGATAGTTCAGTTTTGGTAAAGAGAGTACAGTTTTGGTCAAACTGAATTTTAGTAACCAAAACCTGCACCATTACATTACAAACTAATAGTTATAACTCCCCCATGCTCAAAAGGAATAGAAACTTACACAATTAGACCAAGTAAAAAGCCAGTTATCATTCAAAAAGAGCCATTAAAACTCAAGAGGGCGCTCTTTAAACTCTCATCGGTTTCAATACTTTGCATGTGATGTTTTGTTTAAATAGTGATTAGATAGAGAAATAATCAACAACTATTTAAAAACCTCTTTTGTAAATTTTTGAAAAGAGGAAGCATTTTTTACATTTTGTATTACAAATGGTTATGTTTATGGATATTTCAGCCATTTCTGAACCGGTTTTGATCAAATAAAATTTATTCTGTCATTAAAACGGTATGCTCTTTCGAATTTGACACTCAGTTTTTAGCTCATCCGGCCCGAAGGGCCCGATGAGCTTATGCCATGCCGTTGCGTCCGTCGTCCGTCCGTCCGTCCGTCCGTCCACAGTTTTCAAAATGCTTCTTCTTCGTTATTTTTCAACCGATTTTGATTCTGATTGTTTCATAAGATAGGGCTAGGAGGGGGATTTAAAACTTCTACACAGAATTTTTTTTTTTTTTTTTTTTTTTTTTTTTTCCCATGTCCCTTCCGGGGCGTCAAATTTATATTTGTTTCACTCTAATTTTTTATTTTTTTATTTTCATGTCCCTTCCAGGGCATCAAATTTTTATTTTTTGACCAGTTGAAAAGTGTACCACATGATATTTGCGATATTTGATGTTGCGAGATGGCGGATGAGCGCTACGTCATTGACGTTCTGGTTCATTATCTCACACAAAATTATGTTGTGTACCGCCCTCTATACTAAAAC